>JAREIK010017437.1:0-16549 GCA_029783825.1 Sapria himalayana
TTTCTACTTCTCTTCCTCAACCAACCGGGGATATTCCCCTCACAGCAGATTCCATAGCTGCGGGCGCAGAATGAATGGTCAAAGGAATGGATGATTCGTAGGTCAATAATAAGTAGGATTAGAAATCGAACTCTCTGCCTTACCGCTCCGTGGGCCTTAGGCTGATAGGAATTGATACATTCAATGGCCCGCTCTCCTCATGTTCGAGGCTGACCCATTTGATACTGACACCTGTCTTACTAACTAGAAGCCTATGAAATATATAAGATAGGGTATTATATCTGAAGAGGGCACTAAACCCCGATCTTGCTAGCAGGGGGCTCAGTCTTTCAAGATTCAATCTTTACCCTTGCAGTCCCAGGGTATCACACTTCTAGTAGTTATTAAAAACAAGATTTTATAGGATCACACACTTGAACCTGACTATCCACAAATATGAAATTTCCATAACACAGAAGGGCACCAGCCGAGGCCGTTAACTCTGCCGCGAAACCAATCTATGGCATTGGTGTAAAGAGGCCTTTGAGGACTTAAAGGGAACCCTCATGGCTGATCCGGTGCTGGCCTTTCCGGATCATGCTAAGCCGTTCGAGGTACATACCGACTATGCCATCGGTTGAGTTCTTATGCAAGCAAGAGGGCACCCCACGAGCCGTAAGCTCATGACACCGAGCGGAAATAAAAAAGAAACAGTACAAGAAAAGGGATGGCCGCCATAGTGCACTGTCTACGCCCTTGGAGACACTATCTATCTGCTCTATTTCCAACACAGAGAAGAAGCTCAGCCCTAAGCAAGCAAGGTTGCAAGACTTATTGGCTGAGTTCGATATGTGTATCGAGTATAAGCCAGGACGCACGAATCTAGTGGCTGATGCCTTAAGTCGGAAAGCAGAGCTTGTGAGCTTGAAGCTACAGTGAGCCAGTTTAGGAGCACCTTTTATGATAGGAGAAAAGAAAGACAGGAGGTCTCAAATAGGACGCAGTAGCTAGGAGCCTACTAGAAGCTGTCAAGGAATAAAAAACGTCGCTTTTGGGAAAAGGAGGGTCTGCTCTACACCAAGGGGAATAATCTTTTCGTCCCAAGGTGGGATAACATATGTATGACTTTTTTAATGAGTGTAACGACACTCGCTGGGCAGGACACCCCACCCGAGCGTTATTGGCCTAAGATTAAATAGACGTGGAAAGCTATGTCCAACCCTGTCTTGTGTGTCAACAATAAAAAAGATAACATAAGAAGCCAGGAGGAGAGCTAGATCCTTGCCTATCCTCACCAGACCCTAAAAGTGTTACTATGGATTTCATCTCTTGCTTGCCCAGGGTGGATGGGCTTGGAAGCATCATGGTGGTATCTTTTCAAAGTATGCCACCTTCATGGCGGCCTCTGCCGACTGCACTGCGGATGAGGCCGCACGCTTGTTTATTTGTTTATGAAGAACGTGGTTAAGTACTGGGGGCTGACCCCGCGTCCCTTCTATTCAGAATTATTCTATGAAAATAAGGAATGCAGCGTGGTAAGCCGCATCGGGTTAGTTACACAGGAAAGGGGACCGCAAAAGGGCGATCGAAAGTCCCCCCGTAGTATCTCATAAGACATACAGAACAAGACTGAAAATGGAGCCAGCTCGCCTTGCGGCGAAATAGAAAAAGCCAACAGACAAATAAGTACACTGCAATGCACCTTTCCTTGGTTAGCGAACCGAAGAGGCAAAGGCTATCGGGCAAGGGAGAAAGATGAAGATCTTGTTGTGGCATTCTAACGATCATCATCCTTTTCTCATTGTGCTTTTCACATTCATTCATAAGCCTGCTGAAAAAGCCCTTTGCGTTCCTTCGGGTTTGGTTTTCTCTCTTTCTCTTCGAATATATGTGTATGTTTACCTAGCTTCCGAATCAACTTCAACTTCAAATTTGTACCCACCTTTCTACTAGTCTCACTTGAAAGGCAGTCATTCCCCCTGGGGTCCTTTTAAAGAAAGATTATAAAGCCGCAAGGGAGCTCCAGATAGATTTGCGCAGAAAGGGTAGGATTTCGCTGTATCGCGCGAGTACGCACGTCTATCACCTTTTTAAGTTCAGCTTGATCGGAATCGGAATCGGAATCGATTCTATGATTGAATAGCAGAAGTGCTACTTAGTAGTTGAAACTCGGAGAGAGAGCATTGAAGTAGGGGAGGGGACTCTATCATACCTGCTAACTCCTAGGATGAGAAGTAGGTCCCTTGTTTTTGGCAGGAAGAGTTCCAGCCTTTGTTGCCCCCCGGTAGAGTGAGTCTACTTAGCGAACTGGCAGGACGCGGAGATAGATTGATCAATATGAATTTCGAGAGTGGAGTGGATGGTTTGGTTGACCGCCGCCCCCTTGTCCTGGAGGCTCTCCGGCCGGGGAGGGGCTTGCTATCGTAACCTTTTCTCCCGGTGTATGTGAAAAAGAGTGACGAACCCATTTTTGTTCTGGTACAAAGAACGAGAGTCGGCTTCCTTAAGTCCGTTGTTCCTCAGTAGCTCAGTGGTAGAGCGGTCGGCTGTTAACTGACTGGTCGTAGGTTCAAATCCTACTTGGGGAGATTTGATAGTTATCGCTTTTCTGACCTAACGACCCCTGTCCTTCTCCTGAGTTTCTAAACTAGCAGAATCGTGGGACATCAAAAGTGGGAAGTTGATTGTTGGTTTTTTTTTCCTCACTCTCGTATAGGTGAACTTGGTTCGTTCCATTCTTAGGGAGAAGAAAGATCCACGGGGAATGAATGGGAAGACTGGAGTAGTCTCTTCATTAGCCGGAAGGAGTCTCAACTAGCGTCATTCGAAGAACGAACAAGAAAAGGGTGACTGTTTAGGTAGGATATATGGATGTAGTCCAATGGCTAAAGCTCTGCCAGCTTCTTGTAGACTGAACTATCTTTAGGCTCCTTGGTCTACTTTTTCTTCGCCACTAGTGGCAACGAGGTTCTTGGTAATTAACAAGGGGGAAGGAAGATCTCCACTCATTTCCTTCAGTGCCTGCGGTGAGGCGCGACCCCCAACAAACGAAGGAAGGGGGAAAGCTTGCTGTAGCCCTATTTTAGTAGACTAGGCTTGGTAAGCGTAATTTTAGTAGGCTCGAGAGAGAAGGGTAGGCTCGCAGCTTCGCTCAGCAGAATAGCCTGACTTTCTATTATATTAGTAAAGCGCTAGCGCCCAACCTATGGGCTTTGAAGGGATAGGGGAAGGGAAGAAAACAAGGATGGTCACTCCTTTTAGGAACATGGCTCGTTCAGTCACTTGCTTATTAACTCGCAGCTTCGCCAGAAGCTACTAGTCGCCTCCTTTCCTCCGCCGAAAGAGGCTTAGCCAGAAGCGACGAAGGGGGGGCTGGGGAAGGCCGACGACTACATGAGGGGGAAGCTGTCTACGAAGCTTTGCCCCTTGCTTTACAGAGATTGTGATGAACTGACTAAATGACTAGATTCTCCCGGAACGCTAGCTAAGCTAATAAATAGTCTGAGTTCCCTTCAATCAAATCAATAAGCTTTTTTCTTTTTTATTCAGGTGCTTAACGCCCTCCTTCTTAGAACCTATTGAGGGGGGCCTCGGCCCGGGAAGGGGAGAGTGGCCGAGTGGTCAAAAGCGACAGACTTTAAATCTGTTGAAGTTTTTCTACGTAGGTTCGAATCCTGCCTCTCCCACTTGTTTGTTGTAGACTTCAGATAAGAGAAAGGAGGAAACAAAATAGGAAGGCCAACCGAGCGAAGCTCTTTCTTTTTTTTTGGCCGTGCCGTGAAGTTAAATTGTCTCGTATGTTAGTTAGAGAGGTTGGCGAACTACTACGATCTATAGATTCCCCATCTATCTATATCCAATCCCAACGAGAATAAAAGCGAGTCGCTTCCGGCTTGGCTTGTAGTCGTAGTCTTTTAGCTTATGTAGTGGTCGGCCTTCCTACACGCACGCGCCCGCCAGAATGCCTCCTTGGTTCTGGACGAAGCCAAGCCGATACATACGATAGGCGAAGGACCCCCATTTCATAGCGCCTGGGGAACGCAAGTTTGATCGAGGATTGATTGGAGAGGAGAGGGTGGTCGAAGATCAGGGGATGGATTTATGAGTCTTTGTGCGAGCCGTATGCGGTGAGAGTCGCACGTACGGTAACGAGGGGGGTTCGCGTCTATACGTGTAGTGTGGTGGTTGGGCCTACCCACCCTATTTGTTCCATGATCTATGGGTCTACTGGAGCTACCCACTTCGATCAATTAGCCAAGATTTTTACCGGATACGAAATCACTGGTGCTAAATCTAGTGGTATTTTTATGGGGATTCTCTCTATCGCTGTAGGATTCCTATTCAAGATCACTGCAGTTCCTTTTCGGGCGGCTGTAGGACGGACGGCCGCCTATAGGTGTAGGGTAGGGTGGGTGGTACCGCTCAGATTGTGGCCAATCTTCCTAACCGCGCGCGGGCCGGGCTTAGAGCGCGTGAAACTCATCACGACCTCGTCAGGGCATTGAGACCATAGCATGTTACACGAAAGCGCCGCTTTATCTGTAGTATCTGTAGTGTGACAGCTGCCCGCCTAGAAGCGCCACTCGCTCTGTAGTGTTGTCACACAAGATCAGCACACCGCCCGCCTGCTGGCCGGGCGAATCGAAGTTCTCTTCCGGTCAACTGTCCACCCAGTCAAGTGCAAAAAACACAGTCGAATCACGCAACGCACGCTGCTGGTGTGCTTCCTGCCCGCAAGGAAAGAAAGAAGAGCGACAAGGTTCAGATTTGACTGTTTGCAGCATGGGAGCGGATGACCCAAAAAATACCTGGGAACAATGAAAAAAAAGAGATCTCGGTAACGAAAACTATAAGGGGCTGTATTGGCGAGATCCAACGGTGAACAGCTGCCCAAAAGAAAGACCGCCTGGAAGTCCGAGGACCTTTAGTACCCCCCCAAACCAGCAGCCTTCGCGCCAAGCAAGACCGCCCTTGCCCCTTTATCCATTCCGCCTCTTTCTTTGTTCAAATAGAGAAAACAAAAGTGGTTCATATGCCGACTTTACCTACTTTACGAAAGAAGTCACTATCAAAAAGCTAGCCCTACTGAACCCGGTGACTAAGAAAGAAATGGGTTTGCGCTTGAATTTCAGTGAAGTGATGAGGTCGCTAGGGCTCCTATTGACTAAAGGTTGGTTCCCACGGTGCGGTTTGATTGAGAATGAAAGTAGCTATGAAGCCCCTACTAATGACAAAGTCAGATTCAAAAGGCGAAGAGCCCCCAACTAGTCGTATGGGGTTAGGTGCTTGTGGTAACTTGGATATGAGGAATTCCTCAAAAAAGGTAGGGTCTTGAACGCAGATCTTCCTATCAATAGATAGGAATTGATGTTCGATATAGGGGACCTCTGCTCTTTCTCTATCCATTTCATTTGTTTTATAGAAATATAGAGCAAGACAAAAGAATCGGAAGATAAGATGAGACATCTAAAGTCCTCTTTTTTTTCTCTCAAAAAATAGATCTATCATGGATTCTATCTACGAATTGTTTTTGGGTTACCCGAAGCCCCGAATGGATTGGATCGTTTCTGCCAACGAAATGAACGCGGAGCCCGTTCCGAATGCTTTGATGATCTGTAAGTTATCGCGAAAAGAATAAGATGCTCCTCCCTCTGTCTTTGTCTTTGATCGTCCCCGGGCGGCGGCGGGCGCGGGAGGACTCAGAGTGTCAGAGTGTTTGATCTGAGGTCATTCTTTTGTCAGTGCAACACAGGAAAGCGCCCTCTTTTTGTCATCATTGCAGCTTTCCCTCTTTTGTATTGAACGCATAGCGTAGCTAGGACCTAAAAATCATGTTTGAGCCTTCAAAACAACCCCCAGAAGGCCGGAAAGAATGCCCGCCAAGTTCAGATAAGGGAATGCTTCCCCCAACCATGAAAGTCAAGGCTCGACGAAGGAAAAAGCTTTCGGAGATCGAGATTTGATTTGTTTTTCATCGAAAACGAAGAAGGCCGAGGATGGTCTACGGTGCGTGTTATCTGAAGGGAACACGCTTTTTCGACCGCGGTGCGGTGGTATGATTGCCGGACCCTCTCCTCGTTCCGTTATGATCATTTCAAAGGCCTATTTGGATAGCAGCCTTCGGGCTTTGCCTGCCCTTTATAATAAACAATTCCGGCTCGGCCCGGTAAAGCGCTGGCAACAACAGAAAGGAAGGGGTCCATGTAGCTGCTGCGCCCGCCCCTTCTGAGTAAATGGGGCAGCAGGTTCGGCATCTACTATAAATAGAAAAAAGATCATCCACTTCAGATAACCACGCCTCCGCTAGGCAGCGTGTGGAATGGCCGAGAGCGGACTTTTTGGATATCTAATCCAAGTAGAGAGTTGAGTTACGGGAACAGCCGTCTGATGGAAAAATACTTTCACGTTCGGTTCAGAGAGCACTTTTTTCGTTGAAAATTCCTCGTTCCCTTTCGTGTGAATTCCCCAACGGCGAATGAAAAACTTGTGGGTCTCTTCCATCTCTCGAGCCCCGAAGAAAACCCCCCTCCCCTTTGGACTCCATATCTCTTTTGACTCTATATATGTGGGCACCTGATATCTATGAGGGTTCACCCACCCCGGTTACAGCATTCATTTCTATTGCGCCTAAAATCTCTATTTCTGCTAATATTTCACGTGTTTCTATTTATTGTTCTTATGGAGCTACATTGCAACAAATCTTCTTTTTCTGCAGCATTGCTTCGATGATCTTAGGAGCACTGGCCGCCATGACCCAAACGAAAGTAAAAAGACCTATAGCTCATAGTTCAATTGGACATGTAGGTTATATTCGTACTGGTTTATCATGTGGAACCCTAGAAGGAATTCAATCACTACTAATTGGTATCTTTATTTATGCATTAATTACGATAGATGCATTCGCCATAGTTTTAGCATTACGGCAAACCCGTGTAAAATATATAGCGGATTTGGGCGCTATAGCCAAAACGAATCCTATTTTTGCTATTACCTTCTCCATTACTATGTTCTCATACGCAGGAATACCCCGTTAGCCGGCTTTTGTAGCAAATTCTATTTGTTCTTCGCCGCTTTGGGTTGTGGGGCTGACTTCCTAGCCCCAGTGGGAGTAGTGACTAGCGTTATAGGTCGTTGGGCGGCCGGAAGGTTGCCACGAGTCCTTTTTTGGGGGACCGAAGGCAGGGCAGTTCTCCGTGCACCGGACACGTAGCTTACCGAATCAGTTGCGACACGGATGGGAATGCATGCTACGAAAGATAGGGTCGAGTCTGATACATAAACCGTCTACTCAATATCCTTGTACGAGTCCACAATCACTACACGAGATGAACCTTGGTTTGGTGAATTGAAGTTGGCCTTCAGTGTAATAGGACTCCCAGTTACTGCGCGCGATCGTATACTGAGGTGCTCCCCGCCGGTTGTTGGAACGACGCGAGTCAGGCTGGGCCTCGCCTCGATTCATCAAAATAAAATGAGGGGGGTGACAAATTCCCCATCTCCTTGGGGGCGGAAAACGAATCGGCATCTCGATTTGAAAAACCCTTTTCTATTTGAGTTGGGAAAGAACGGCGAAGTCCATCCGAACCGTCCAATGAAGAAGAAGAGGAGAACAAAGCGCCAATGGCGCGCGAAGCGCATGCGGAGCGGAACGGGCACGGAAAAAATAAGTGTGGAGGAACTCCTTCCCTTCGCTTCCTGGGCCCAAAGCAGTGCAGTCTTTTATTAGTGCAAATCAAGGATTTTGGGCTTCTTGCTACGCTAAAAAGAAAAGAAAGGGATCTTTATATCTTTCTATTAGTCAGATAGATCCATCCTATCCTATCCGATTGAAATTTTCATAACGTTTGATTCAAAGAACTGCGCTTAGCCCCCCCGCTCATGAAACGGCTCTGCTGCAATGGATGGCAGAGGGTCCGTAGTACCCAAAGCACTGGAGTGATCAAGTAGCCGGGAAGGGGCCTCGAAGTGCCTACTACTATACCACACTACACTTGGCTCTACACATTTAAAGAGCTAACCCCTGTCTAGTGCCTGGCAGAGCTCAGGGGCTTCAATCCTTCTGTCTTATCCCCTCCCAGGCTCAGGAGGCCTTACTTATTCAGGGGGGAGAGTGGAGCTAAAGATGGAGAGGAAGATCCTTGACCCCTATTCATTCTCTACAGGTTCTTCCACATAAGTTACAAGGAGCGAGGCTGAGATGGAAGATATAGAACAAGGGAAAGACTACGTTACTTTTTCTTTGATAGAGGGGGATGGAGAAAGTGGACAAAACAGACTCGCATTTCTCATAGAAAAAAGACGGGGAAAAAAATCATATTGAAAACGTTCCTAACCCAACCCATTCCTTCGTAGAGCTTTGTATTGTAAGTTATCCGAACCTGCCCGGAGCGAGCCCCCCATAGAGGAGAGGCAAGTGAAGTTGGTGAGCCGTATGATGGGCAACTATCTCTTGCGGTTCGGAGAGGACTCAGCTGTGAGTTAGTACCCCCTGGGGTGGACTCTTTCACTCTATTTTATTATATACGCTTAGCGAAAAGAATGTTTTTTGATACACCTAGGACATGGATTATATATGAACCAATGGATCGTAACAAGTCGTTACTACTAGCAATGACTTCCTCTTTCATTACTTCATCCTTTCTATATCCCTCTCCCTTGTTCTCAGTTACTCATCAAATGGCACTCAGTTCATATCTTTAAGTTCGATCATTGACAAGGTTCAAAGAAAGGGTGGGCCAAAGAATCGATTCCAAACAACCATGGCGGGCCTCCGCTTTTATTTGCCTTGAGAGAGACTGAATTAGAGCTCTTAAGGTGGGCAAGGTCAGGAGGCGAGACAGAAGAGTAGATCTATTCTTGTAGGTAGGCATTTCTTCGCTTCGATCCTCCAAGTATCTCTCACTCACTCCGATTTCATGCTAGTGCGCCGGAAAGGCATAGGCTCAATTCAATGCAAGTCGTAGTTCGTTCCATCAGCATGGGAGTCGTGCCTGCAACCTTTGTGAAAAAAAGCTGAGATCCTCCATGATTCCGATTCCCGACGGGACAGGCGCACGTCTAGTTTGCCGCTCGACTCAGGTTCTCATGAAGCTTTCCAGCCACCTATTTGAGAGAGATTGGAACTCATACTTGCCTCCTATCTGGGGCTTGCCCTTTTCATAATGCATCGAACCCGGCTTCCAACTAGCGTACTCGAAGATGTGATTGATTAGATCTGAAGCTGGCAAGAGATGACAGCAGAGTGAGGACCGCTAACCAAGAAGACCTCCCAGGAGATAGACTAGCACCTTCTCGGCTGATTCTGTGCCCTCATTACGGACTTTCGACTGCACTTCTTGCCTAATGGAGTCAAAGACAAGGCACCCGAAAGAGGGATCTGATTGGATTGAGCTGGTTTCAGCCTCAGCCTATCCTTCTTGTAGGAGGGTTCATTTGACAAGGTTTCACATATATGGGGGAATGCCTTTGATCAAATTTAGAAAAAATGGATTGACTGAAATGGGCTTGCCTTGCAAGGTTTCGCCACTAGGGGAGAATTCAAAATGTCAACTTTAGTCAAGTTAAAAACGACTTGCAAGCTTTGACAACTATATGGAGATGCTTATTTCATGCATTGAATGGACCTCGATTCACCTCAAACAAGTGATCCAATTCGTTGATTCGATTCGCTTCAAACCTATCCTTCTATTCTCAATGGATATGTATAAACAAATAAACGAAGCTCAGACCAGTCTTGCTCCTCTCCGCCTTTCCAGGCCTAGATCTTCGAAGTTTATCAAAGCCGGCTTGAGAAGGAAGGAATCAACTTGCTCACTAGCCCCGTAGCCTTTGAGCCGTGTAATAGGCGACCATTTCGCGCGGTATCTAATTAGCTGAGCTTGAGTCCACCTACTTATACTGAAGTCAACTCTCTGCCCCAAACCCAAAGATTGGATCTCAGCCAAGCTGAAGTTCTGGTAGTCGACCAGGCCGCTTTCCCCAGTATAAGGACTCAAGCACTTTTTTTATTCCTCTCCAACCAAGGACTCAGAGGTTCAGAGAATCTAGTATGAATTGAATAAGGGACATAACTTTGTGAATGAAAATCAAGCTGGAGTCGAGTAATAAGTTTCATGTGGCCGATACTACTTTCATGATGACTCTTTCGAAAAGATAAAGAGACAATACGAATAGAACAAGTTGTTATCCACAGGACAATACTTCGACTGATGGACCATACCCGGCCCGGCCCGGGGCTGAAGCACTCACTTGTTGAGCAACCTACTCCTAATTCAACTGTCTTCTATTGCTCAGACTGACTCCGGACCCGACAACTGGTTCCCTGTCCACTAGAAGCTGGATCTCGCCTCACTCCCCTCACCCGGATAAAAACATTCCTTCAGATCATTCAAAGGGGTTCCATATTGGCGGTCAGAGTAAGAAGAGGGCTAAATCCGGTACAAAAAGGAAAGCCTTAGTGGGACAGAAAAGGAAGACGAAAGGGCTCTATTTGAAGCAAGTTTAGTTCCGCTAGTAAAAACAGCTAGCTAAGGGCAGAAGACCTGTACCTTGAGTCAGAGAAATGCAGGTGCAGTAGCTAGGCTTCGGTCAGCAGTGAAGCAATGATCCCACTTTTCGTGACCAGAGAGGTAGGGAATGAACGCTCAATACCCTCGACGGAAGAGAAGGTAGCAGTTAGCTAGGTTCGCCCAATAGGGACAGGGAAAGGGACAAGTCAGTGTAGACTAGGTCTGCATGTTTAGCACTCACCGGATTCCCTCTGCGCTGATTGATGCTTTCTCTCCGACTCGATGAGACCACACTACTGAGTGGGCTTCTTTCTGGTTCTCCTCCTAGAATTCCTAATGCCTCTTGCTTCAACACAGAAGCAGTTTCTCAACCACTTTTTCATCATGATGAAAGCACAGTGAGTGAGTGATCTACGACCACCCTCTACCTCTCGATCCAGACCCTGCTTTAAAATATGCTTCAAACGCCTCTTTGATTTTTCAAAAAGAAAGAAGTAGTAGTCTTCCCGGGTCTCACTGTTCGGATAACTTTCCTTTGAATCCTACTGCATAGGCAAGATCTCATCCTTCGGCGAATCTTGGGACTCAGAAGAGTGCTCCCTACGACGGTAAAAATGGGTCCAAAGACCATCTCTTCGCCGACGTGGACACGGGGAATCCCATCATGGGCGATCCGAAAAGATAGATGCCCAACGGGTCAAGCCCTCGCTCAGAACTCAATGATCCTGAACATCGGCACTCACTGCATGAGCTCATAGGGCAAGATGAAGATCCGGATAAAGGCTAAACAGATCGTCACCACACATCGTCAACTTTACCTTGGCATGCTTCCATCAGCGCTGAAAAGAAAGCATTGAACGAGAAGAGAACTCAGGCAAGGCTGGTTATGTGCCACTGTATGGAGGGCTCAGAGAGAGTAGAAGTGCTTTCCTTCACGCTGAGCGTTCACTTCCGATTTCAGTCCTATACGAGGAATATTGCTGATGACATAAATAAGCTAGGTCCGTCTGTCGAATAGTTTTTCAATGCATGCGATCTTTCGAGTAGGATGAGAGTGAAGGGTCTCGCTTTCAAGTTGTATCGGCTGGCAATATGCCATAGCGGCAGGTTCAGAATCGGACCCTCGCACCGAGATCAAACAAGAGCTCTTTCAAAAAGAAAGGGACAGAGCAAAAAAGGAGTCGCGATTGGGGAGGAAAAGTCACTTGTTTCCAAAGATAGGGGGCGCAAGGATGGTCGTAGATCAGGTGGGGGATGGTTTCAATAAAAACAGGGAACAAGCCCAGTATAGGGCTTTGCAGGGACCAGTTCGGAGTACTCAGTGGTGAGGAAAGCAGTAGCTTGCTTTCGACCTAAGAGGGAAGCACAAGTGGAAGATCGACTGGAAGAGAGAGGACAGAGGAAGCTTACTCAACCATCGGTTGAATGGACCGGATCCCGTGATCGTAGACCACCCTGACTTTGACCGCTTTCTGATCGCTGGTCAATTAAAAGCCCGGATCCTTAGCCCTATCCTTTGCTGGCTGGTTGCCCCACCCTAAACGGCCTTGCTCTTTGCTTTATTGTTGGATGGGGAAGAAGAAGGTTAGACTGTCTCTGGGCAGCGAAACCTATGATTGAGGTATTGAAGTTTGGGAGCATACAAGAATTGTAATCTTATCAAATAGGTGTTAAAAAAGTAGCTTTTTAAGATTAAGACAAAAAAGAAGCGCTTTAATGCGTGGACCGTAAGCCCCTACTCCTAATAAGTTGCGGAATTCAGTCCAAGACTTGCCTCCCTCTCGGAGCCCACCCTTCATACTAGCATCAGCCTTATGATCTACGAGCAACCTCCTGTGCTAAAAAAAAAAGCAGCTAACTGAGAATCCGCTTTGCTTTTCCTTAACCCGGCAAAGCACCAACCAGTTTCGGCTCCAGCAGTCCGAGCACAGTCAGTGGGACAAAGAGTGGAAGTCGGAGCAAAGTATACCGCATAGAAGGGCTCTCATAAAAAGGATAGAGTTGTGGAATCCTGTCCCAAAGGGAAGTACTAGTTCTCCCACAAAGAGGAGCTTTCGTTACCAGCAAATAAGTGAGCCGGGGCTTGAGTCTCAGGAAAGGCAAATAAGTTGTGCTCAACTGAGTTTGGTTTGAGAGGGCAGTTCAAAGAGGAAGGCAAGCGGTCTATGGTTCTCGCTTTCGAAAAAGGGGTCTTGAAGGGATTTCTTAGATCAGACAACAGTAGTTGGAGGAGGAAAGTCACAAATACGACGAAAATACGGGTTCCATGGACAGAGTGTGAGCCAGCCAAAGAGTTCGGCCAATACTTGAATAGTCGACTCGTGAGCAGGGCGGGGAACAAACAAGAGAAGATCAGGTCAGGCAAGAGGGCACAGTCCGATTCGGCAAGCGGTCTAACCCAATCATCGGTCAACTGAGGTTCGGCCTACTCTAAAACTTTCTTCTGTCTATTCCTTTATAACAGTTAGTTACCGGTCCGACTACCAAACTCTGTTTGCTCAATGAAAAGTGAAGGCCCGCATCGTCATGCTATGCTACCTTTTGCGAATGACGACAGTACGGTTATTTCGGCGGGTGACATTTGAGGTTAGATTCATACTTGTTTAAGGTCTATAGTGATAGTTATGTTTTCTGTTATAATGACAATTAGGTAGTTACAGTAGTCTGCCTAGAGTCTCCTTAATTTTCATTGACGTAGATAACGATCGTTGACTACCTGCTTCTAGCTTCTAGTGCGACAGAGTCGCCGCTGCCCAAATCTTATTAGGTAGGTCTCCAGTCGATGAAAGCAACTTGCAAACTCTGTGCATTACAAGTAGGAGAGTGTCCAGTGAGACTAGTTTTATTAGATAGCTGGGTAGTGAGCGAGTAAAGGCGAAACTGAGGTTTGGAACGGAACGAGCGCCCAAGGGCGTTTAGCTTTGGGGTGATTCTCATGATCAGAGAGGGGTCCATCTGATTAACTGGGATAAAATATGTTAACCGAAAATGAATGGTGGGCTGGGGTTTCGGAAGATGTCTGTGAACAAGGAGGCCTTCCTCATGAAGTTGGGGTGGGGCATTTTGTCAGATCCTTACAGTTTTTGGGTTGCTGTTCTGCGTAGTAAGTATGTTAAGTCGGACGCTTTAATTCCGGATGGAAAAGCAAAAGGAATTCTTAAACCTCTGTGGAAAGGGATTTTTTGCGTATGGCAGAAGGTACTCAAGAGAATGAAATGGGTTGTAGGCAATGGCGAAATAGTCCGCTTCTGGTTGAATAACTGGGTTGATAATTAAGGTCCGCTTGTCCACAAAGCATTGGGTGTGATACCTGAGGCGATGTTGAACAAGACTGTGGCTTAATTTGGATGATGTGGGACAGTGGAGGTGGCATGAGTTTGCACACTTGCTGCCAGAGTGTATAAATTGGAGGATAGCTGCTATGATGAACAGATTGGCTCATAGGGATGTGGGGCAGAACCTCTAATGGCCGTTTTACAACTAAATCAGCATAGGAGCTGCTTGAAGAAGGCAATTTGTCGACGCCGAACAATAAACAATAAATGGAAGCTTATTTGGAGCTGGAGTGGCCCTCAGAGAATGAGGTCGTTTATGTGGCTTGCTGTACATAATAGGTTGATGACAAATGAAAACCGGTACAAGAGACATATTGCCGCCAGTTCTCCTGATTGTGTTCACTGTAAGAACGTGGCTACGTCCCTTGTTAAAGAATAAGCTGCATCGAGAATGGGTAATGGGCCAAACCTAACGAGTCCAAACAAATTGGATTGGATCTTATTGTATGACAAAACAACAGATTGGGCTTAATTCAAGGCCCAGAAAAGATGGGTTGAATCCATAAACCGTGGGCCGTGGGGTCCAATGACTCTCAGAATGGCTTAGAATTGCACACAATGCTATAACTTGGATCCTTATGGGCTCAAGTCGTATTGGATCCTCAGTCTCACACATCGGGCTTAATTCAAAGCCCTTCCCTATTTATTCTAAAGGTCCATCATAGGGCCCAGAAACACAGCCTATAAGTCCATTTTCCTAAGGTGAAAAAGAGTGGGCCCCAAGCAATCTAACAAGCACACGCAGGGTGGACCTATGGGAAATTTCTAAGCTCTCTAGTGTGGCTAAGTGTCTCCTTATAACTCCGGTAAGGCTGGGGGGCAGGAAGCTCCCATTGTGCCTCTCAAGATGGGCTATTTAAGGTTGCGCCTACCTTGGTCATCAGCGCGGTTGCTCCCCTCCCCTTGACGTATCTCATGGTCTGGAGTGGGCCATGGGTACTGGTCCGTGGGGTGGAGGAAACTGGTCGCGGTCACAGCACAGGCCGAGTGGGCCAGGCGCCCGAAACTAGAATCCGCCGGGTTATAGGGCGAAAAAAGTGCAAGTGTGTGCAGGTCAAGCTCATTGAATTTGGTCTTTGTTTGGAAATAGCCAGCCATGGACACATTGGAGTCTACCTTTCTTTCCCCGGACCGATGACTCGCTTGTTCAGTACTGCTAACTATTATAGGAGGATGCCGCCCCCTCGGGACTACCAGTCGCTTTGGTTGTTGAATCTCGTGCAAGTTAGGTTGTGGTTGTATTGGCTGCAAGCGGAACGTAGGCGCTTTAGGTGTGTGTTGACCATGCACTCTCGCGTCATGTAATGTCGTATGTATGATAGAGGTGGTGTGGTGATTGACCTCCATGCTAATGGTTATCCCCAAGGTTCTACGAATGAATGAAGCTATGATCGTACCCGGGTCTTCCTCTGATGTCTCCAAGCCGGCCATAATAGAATAGATAGGCGAAGCAGCCAATAGCAGTCTGTTCTCGCCTATCGATAGATAGCAGGTTGCTTCCAAGCTCAAACCATTTGAAACTGAATTGCTACTTGATTCTTGTTATTGATAGAGTGGTATTCTCCGCCCCTGTCAAATAAAGTAGAGGGAGAGAACTGGAAGAGAGAAGGAAAAAGAGCAAAGGGTGGTCTACGATCACGGGAGAAGAATGGCTGACACGTTGACTGCCTTCGAGACTATAAAATATAACCCAAGCGGTCTAACCCCCCTTGCTTAAAGGGCGGACCCCAACCGAAAGGCGCTAGACGGACTAACGGCAAGCGAGATAAAGAAAGCAGCTGGCCCTATGTGTAAAACCTTGCCGCGGGAGATCTCCAATGAGAATCTATTCTTTGGGCAAGACAAGAAAGGAACTCGCCCTTTGACACCAAGGGATAAGAGTGCTGGCGATGACTTGGTGAAGGGAATCTATGAGAGAAGGTTCTCGAACCGGGTTCCGACCGACGCGGAGCCAACGAGTTCAGTCGAACAGCGTAACGAGTCTAAGGGCGGCTTGAAAGGAATGGACGGGCGTAGGCTTAATAGTGAACGCAGACCCCCCTGCTTATAGATATGAGATCAATGACTTAAAAGACAGATGCCGAGAGAAACTGTTAGACTTCTTTATTGATTGCGTTGCGAAAAGAGATCGAAGACGAAGATTTTATGACGCAGTGCGGGCACTAGATGGAAAAGACAGAGAAGAGAACAACCCACCGGAAGGGCATACCTCAAGGAGCACCAATCTCCCCCGGCAAACATCTATCTGCACGAAGCCGACTATGGATAGAAAGAAAGATGCAGGAAAGTCAAAAAAGAAAGAAAAAAGCTTCAATGCCATGATGCCCATGCCATACCATACCGAGGAGTGAGCTGGGCTCGAACGAAGTACACCGCCGACTCCACCTGAGGGCGGAAAAGGGGGGGAAGGCCCCACTCCCGTATCATTCTCCAGCATGGGGGAATTCTGTGGTAGGTGCCGGCTATAAGTGAAGTAAGTTAAGCAAGCACCCGCAGCGAAGGGACACTGGGAAAGCCCAGCCGAACCAGTCCAGTGCCACAGATTGAATGCGTTGCTAGATCGAACCACGGACCAAAATTACATCTTGGGTAAGGTATAACCAAGAAAACCCACCTGGCACGACATCAAAACAAAAGAAATTTGAACTTCAACTGCAAACTAAAACCCCCAGTATTATTTTAGCTATGAAGCTGCCAACTAGCTCGCTTGCCCTAAACTGATTATCG
>JAREIK010017438.1:0-15000 GCA_029783825.1 Sapria himalayana
TCTTATTATTCTAATTTATGTTACTCTGATACTTTAAATTTCATGCAGTCTGTCGTGTTTGGCACCTTTCAGAAGATGCTAGTGGACATGACCTTGAAGTGTTGGAGATTAGTCCATGTTATTGTTTCTCTAATTGACCATTTGTTGGGATGTCCAAAGCATCTTTGGTTAGGAAAGCGCTTGATTCAAGCTATTGATGAATATTTGCTTTCAAAATTCAAAATAGACTATGCACTAGTTTCTTACTTTCTGATGTTTGATAGAATTGTAGAGAACAATACTATATCTCCTGGACATCTTATTGAGCTGCTCACAAAGCATATGGGCTTCCTAGTAAAGAATCATGGCCCCTCTACAGGATTCCTATCTTGGTCTCATGGTGGCAAAGTTCTTATATCCTGCCGAATGATGATGTCCCACCACCAAAGTTCTAGACTTTTCTTCCCGTTGTCCCCCCCTTATTTCATTTACTTGTCATTTTTTCCCAAATCTGGAGGTTCGAGATAGTGCGAGGGTATACCTGCGGATGCTAAGATGTTTGCCGAAAAAAAACTTATGCTCAATCTTGAATCTTTACGAGCAACGACATGAAATGGTGCCGTGTATAAATTCTAGGTCTTTTTTGAACCTTCAGGGCCCTCAAGATTGTCCCAACACAAGTAAATCTCCGAACTTCTCATCATACATTCACCTCGAGATAATTCAACCATTATTGGCACATCAATGTTGGTCCTTGTGTACGTCAGCAGTAGACCTTGACTATGTAGAACTTTGATGTTCAGATGACAAGAAGAATCTCAACATCCTAGCTAACTCCGATGCCATCTCGGGACCCAAACAAATCAATTATCTGCAAGAATGATTATGCATAATAGATTCGAAATTCTCTAAAATCTTAAACATTTTAACTCAGCACTTCTCTAACATTCCTGGTATGGAAACCATGCCAAGATTGACCGTCAGGATACACTGTAGGCTAAGATTTGTATCTGAACCATCGGACCACCCATGGGAAGGTGACATTGATTCTCTCCCTACTCTATATGTGAAAGTTGACATGTTTTCATCCTTCTACCTTTATGGATCAATCCCATCTTGTTATGTTCCCTTCCTTCTAAGGGAACCCTGTAGGGCCATCTCTCATAGACTCGATGTTGATGAAGATGAACCATTCATAGTCACCGTAACTCTTGATATGGAGCCCAGGGAACCAAAACTAGGTGTAGTTGGTGGCACTGTAGAAGCAAGCTTGGAAAATGGTCAAGTCATATTTGGTCCTATCTTGCCCATTATGATTGGTATAGAGGACATCTTTCTCATAGCAACATCTCTCTGTGAAACTAAAACCCAAAAAAACAACTCCATTTTACTACTTGCAGTTGTTTGCTACTCTGTGGGAAGCTTGTGGATCCTCTTCCATTATCAGGCAAAAAAAATTTCTTCTCTGTGGAGGCAAGCATGCCGTAGCTATCAGGGGGGTCCATTCTGTTAAGTTGCTTTGTGTTCATGTAGATACTATGATCCATGCTGTCGAAACTCATCTAGGTCCATTCATTCTTGGTGTAATTGGCAATCAGCTGCTTGATTTAGTGAAGAACAGAGAGTTATCGATGATATTGTATGGGAAGATGCAATGCCATATTGTTTTCTTGATGATCCTTGTTCTACAAGTAGGTTTCATCATCATCTTGATCATCATCATCATCATCATGATCATAATATTCTTGATCTTCATCATCACCATCATGATCATGATGATCATGGTGGGGGCCTTTTGTATCTCTCTTGTGGAAATGAACAAGAGATTGCAGGAGGGAAAAATGAAAAGATGGGGTCTTTTCTTGTTTTGATATTTCTCTCTCCGAGGTTTCATCTACTTTTCAAGATAGAAGTTGGTTGTGTGTTTACTTTGGTTCAGATTAGAATATATTATTGGCCTTGCATGGCCTATGTTGATGAATATTTAGAGGCTCTCGCTATGAAATATAAGAGTATTAGATTAAAAAAAATGTTTGCATATAAAAAGTGTTGCATATAAAATTTTTATTCCATAAAAGTCAAGATATATATGATATTTTTTGCTCCTGGATTGACTGTCCATAGCATAGTTCTACTTCTAAAGCAAATCATTTGATTTTTCTTCTTCCTTCGGAATATAAACTTAAAGTTCTTAAAAAAGAAGAAGAAAAAGTAAGCAATCATTCTGTAAAAATCAAAGAAGAAAAACCAATCTTTCTAGAATCCTTCCAATAAGTAAAACCAATTCCAATTCAAGAAAACAAAAATAACCGTTAATTGGGTATTTCGCAAATATATTTTTCTTTGGTTAGTTTTTATGATCCTCTTTCAATGGGGAATTTCACTACATGGAGGTTGGCGATTTTTCAATACGTAATGTTTGTTCAAACATATCAATTCAATTAAATGTAATATCATTATCATAATCATGGTTTATTTTGTCAACTCATAGCTTTCATAAGTCTGAGAGATTGTCTTACTATTCGAGGGGAAGACTAGGTAACCTATTAAGCTACTACTAGATAGATATAATCATTTAAAGCAATATGCTTGTTTGAATCTAACTTCATTCCAATAAACATGCATGTATTTATAATCGCATGTACGTAATTTTAAATGTGTAATGAAAATGGCATGTTCTATATGCTGGTAAAATTTCAGGCATCATAGGGCACATACAGATTAATCTGGTGGACAATGCACCTATCATTAGAAGGAATCCTTTGACCCTTTCAATTAAGCCGAACACGAATGTTAAACCCAATGATCCAGACAGACTCCATATAAAGAAATGCAACGCAGACATGGACATCGATCTTAAAGAAGTGTGCTTTTAAATTATGCACTTTCTTTCTTCTAGGCCATGTCAGAGAACTTTTGGATAACTTTGGAATGAACTTCTTGAACATAAGCTATTACCTAGATGATATCATGCTTGGTATTCTAGGAATGGAAAACATAGAGGGGATGAAATGATGATGGCATATCATTCCCATTGAGTTACACCAAGGTTGTGGAGAGGTAGGACATGTCTTATTTTTGATGATTCTATCTAATTCCACATGTCTACTCATTTCATTTTAGAGTAATATTTAGCTATTTGTAAATTTTACACACATTTGTGTTACAAGGAAAGGAGTGCTTTTGCTATTTGTGTGACCCCACACAATGCACCCTCACAAGGAACACCATTGGCATGCCTTCTTGCAACTCTTAGGCAAGGCGTGTCTCAACGAGACATGTGCCTCACCATGACTAAAATAGTGTTCAATAGTCTAGAAACTTTTGGATCTTTTTTGTTATTTTTTGAAAAGTTTTCTCAAAGAATATTTTAGGAATATTGAAATATATTTTTATAAAGATATTTTTTATATTTTATATTTATATCATCATTAGAATTTTTCAAAACAAAATGTACATACCAATAAAATACATCAACTTAATTAATAAAAATAACTATCATTCCAATAATAACTTAGCCCATTGATAGAAATAGAAAGATTGGGCCATTGGGGCACCCTATTTATTTGGTGCATCCACCCATAAACTAGAATAATAATAAAATAAAAATAAAAGACAACCCACAATCTATTACTTAAATTGGTATATAAATATCTAGAATACTAATATTGGGAAACAGGAAAGTATGTTGAGGTCTTTTTGAGTTATTTATGATAATAGAAGTTGATTATTTTGTCAACAGTAGTGGCGATAGCATTGGTAGGAGCAGCGGCGGCAGCTATGGTGGCTACGACGGCATCGGCGGTAGTGGCAGTAGTGGCGGAAGCACCGGCAACACCGACAGTACCGGCAGCACCGGCAGCACCGATAGCACTGGCAGCACCAGTAGTGGCTGCAGCACCGGTAGTGGCGGTAGCACCGGTAGTAGTGGCAGGGCGGCATTGATGATAGCAATGACAGCGACGGCAGTGGTGATGGCAACAACAAAAGGCAACAGCAGCGATGACAATAGCAGCGGTATCGGAAGCAATGGTACGCAGGGGCAGCGAGAGCAACGGATGCTGCAAGTGGTAGTAGTAAGCAAGCAGCAACAAGATGCGATATAAACTTATGTATATACTCAGTATATATGTAGATATAATACTATAGTTTTTATGTACATATATATTGAGTATATTTGTACTCAGTATATATGTACACATAATATATAGTTTTTATGTAGATATACTATAGTAATATATGTACGAGGTGAAAATGCTAGTTATCTATTTACATATATACTGTAGTATTATAATTTTTATCAAAACATAACTTTTTTTATTTAGAATTGATTGAGTGGTTTAAATTTCTTGATAGAAAATGGTAAAACATTATTCCTCATAGCAAAGCTTGTATAAGTGATGGATTTTTCACTATATATAACATGCCATGACTCTGATACTTTGTCGCAGCAGAAAAAAGGTGATTCGAGAAGCAGAGGGAGAGAAAGTAACATCAATGAATGGATAGATTATACGTAATTCACTATCAGAAGATATATTGATGAATAAGATGAAATAAAATTTTGTTATTTTTTTGCTTTAATTATGTAAATTATTGTATTAGAATATATTATTAAATGATTTTATTTTTGTTAATAATAAATAATCATTTATATTTTTTATTTTTATTCAATTTAATATAAAAATATTATATTATTTAATTAAAAAATTTAAAAATAAAGTAAATTCTAAAAATAGTTTTGAAATTAAAATGGCTAGGGAAAATTACCTAGCTAATTTATAAAATTTTCCCTAGCAACATTTTCTCTGGAAAATTTCTTTACTAAATTAGCTAGGGGAAATTTGCTATCTAAATTAGCTAGGGAAAAATCCTTTGCTAAATTAGAAAGGGGAAATCCCATGCTAATTTAGCTAGGGATATCTTTATTTTAGCGATGGATTTTTTCCGATGCTAAATTTATTTTACATAGGGAATATTTTCGTCACTAATATTTAGTGATGAGCACTTTAGCTTGGGAAATCTTCCATCGTTATTTCCATTTAATGATAAAAATCTCATTTAGCTTTCGAATTTAGCTAAAAAAATTAATTTTTAGCAAGGGAATTTTTCAGTCGCTATATTTTTAGCTAGAGACACTTTCCCTCGGTAAATTCTAGCAAGGAGCACTTTAGATAGGGAACTAATCCTCAGTAATCCATCATTATATTCTATTTAGGGGTGTAAAAAGGCTATTTAGCTAGGGAATTATCCCTTGCTATATGAGATTTTTCTTGTTGTGCTTTTATTTATCTATCTGCCTAACATCTATCTATCTATGCATCTGTCTATCTTGTTTGTCTACCAACTAGCTATCTAGCTAAATATCTTTCTATCTATCTGTTTATATATCAATCTACCTATCTGCCTATCGGTTTATATATAATCTATCTATCTGTCTATTTGTTGATCTTTGTATCTGTCTATATGACTATCTATCTATATATCTTCTCTCAATCTATCTATGTGACTATCTATCTATTTTCTATCTATCTATCTATCTGCCTATTAATTTGTATATCTGTCTATCTATTAATCTGTCTATCTGTCAGTCGATCTTTCTATATGTCTATTTTTCTATCTATCTATCTATCTGTATATCTAACTATCAATTTGTCTATCTGACTATATATCTATCTATCTATCTATCTATCTGTGTATCTCACTCTATGTATGTTTGTCTATCTATCATCTATCTATCTGTCTATCTATCTACCTATCTAACTATCTATATGATAATCTGTCTATCTATATTCTGTCTATATGTCTATCTGTTAATCTATATCAATCTATTTGTCCATCTATTTATCTATGTGTCTATCTGTCTATCTGTATATCTATCTATCTTTATATCTATCTATTCGTCTATCTGTATATCTATCTATCTGTCTATCTATGTATCTATCTATCTGTCTACCTGTCTATTTGTATATTTGTCTATCTGTCTATCTGTCTGTCTATCTATCGATATATCTATCTGTCTATCAATCTATCTATATATCTACCTTTCTATCTATCTATCTGTAAATCTATCTAAATGTTTATCTCTCTACTTTTTATATATAAATTTATCTATATGGTCTATCTATCTATATATCTAACTATCAATTTATTTCATGGGTTATCACTTAATATATCTACTTATCTAGCTATCTATTTAATTATCTAAGTATCTTTCTAACTATCCATTTGTGTATATGTCTATCTATCTATCTATCTATCTATCTGTCTATTTGTCAATTTGTCTTTCTATCAATCAATCTTATATATATATATATATATTTGTCTATCTATCTATCTTTATATCTATCTGTCTATTTGTCTATCTATTTATCTATCTATCTATCTAGCTATATATCTTTCTATCTATCTGTCGATTTGTCTATCTATCTTTTTGTCTATATCTCTATATATATATATCTATATGTCTATATATGTATCTATTTATAAGTATCTATATATCTATTTATTTAGTTGTCTATCTCACTAACTGTATATATGTCTATCTATCCTTTATCTATCTATCTGTCTATCTATCGATCTATTTTTTATAATTTGTTTATCTTTCTTTGTCTATATGTGTATCTATCTATCTATTTATAAATCTATCTATCTGTCCAATTTTTATCTGTCTATCTATCTATCTATCAATTTATCTATCTGTCTTTCTTATATCGATTTTACTTTCTACCTATCTATCTATCCATCTATCTACCTATATCTGTCTATTTGACTATCTGTCTATCTATCTATATTGTCTCTTTGTATATCTCTATATGTATCTATCTATTTTGCAATTTATCTTTTTATCTATCTATTTGTCTATCTTTTATGTAATTATTTAATATCTTTGTATCTTTATATTTGTGTATATATCTATCTATCTATCAATGTGACTATCTTCCTATCTTCTATTTGTGCATATGTCTTTATCTATGTATCTATGTATATGTCTATATGACTATAATCTAAGTAACTACCTTTCTATCATTTTATCTGTCTATCTTTATATCTATCTATCTATTTATCTATCTATGTATCTTTATATCTATCTATCTATCAGTCTATTTATCTATCTATCTATCTATCTATCTATTTGTTTATCTTTCTATATATCCATATGTTATCTTTCTATCTATCTTTCTTTCTATCAATCAATTATCTATCAATCTATTAGTCTATATATATAACTATCTATATGGTCGATATGTCTTTCTCTCTATCTATCTACTTGTCTATCTATTTATCGGTTTATATTTTATCTATCTACTTGTCTATCTATCTATCTATTTATATGACTATCTCTATCTATCTATTTGTGTATATATCTATCTGTCTGTCTCTAAATGAATAAGTATCAATCTGACTATCTTTTTATCTGTCTAATTGTGTATATGTCAATCTATATCTTTCTAAATTTCTATCTATCTATGTATATCAACTAATGTCTATCTATTTATTAATCTATCAGTCTGTCTGTTTTTCTGTCTGTTTGTCAGTCTATTAATTTTCAAATTTGCCTTTTTATCTATTGATTTGTCTATTTTTTTTCATGTCTATCTTTCTATATGTCTATGTAACTGTCTTTTGTCTACATGTGTATCTATGTATCTTTCTATTTCTCTATCTCTTTTATTATCTATCTATATATCACTCTATCTGTCAAAATATTTAACTATCTGTCTATCTGTCTATCTTTCTATGTGTCTATATCTCTATCTAAAATCTATCAGTATATTTGTCTCTATCTCTATTTGTCTATATAACTATTTGTCTATCTACATTATATCTATCTATCTATCTATCTATTTATCCAACTATCTATTTGTCTATCTTTCTGTCAATCTATCTATCTATTTGTCTATATGTCTATATATAGATTTGTTTATTTATCTATCTATTTATATGCATAACTATATATGTGTCTATTTTTCTATCTTTTTGTTTTGCCTATTTGACTATCTATCTATCTATTTAACTATCTATCTATCTATATATCTATTTATATATCTATCTGTCTATCTGTCTATTTATCTGACTATCAACCAATATGTGTTTCTGTCTATCTATTTTTCTATGTATCTATCTATCTATTTGTTTGTCTGTCTGTCTATCTAGCTATTTGTATATTTTTCTATGTATCTATCTATATATTTATTTATCTATCTCTATTTCTATCTATATATTATATATCTATCTATCTATATGTATATATGTCTATATGTCATCTATCTGACTATCTATCTATCTATCTATGTATCTCTCTATATTTCTATCTATCTATCTATCTATCTATCTGTCTGTCTTTCTATCTATCTATCTATCTATCTATCTATCTATATATCTATCTATATATCTATCTATTTGCTTATGTACCGATCTACCTATCTACCTATCTACCTACCTATCTATCTTTCTATCTGTCTATCAATCTATCAGTCTATGTGTCTATTTATAAATCTCTATATATGTCTAACTATATATATATATATATATATATATATATATATATATATATATATATATGTCAAATTGTCTATCTGTCTAACTGTCTATCTATCTATCCATCCATATATATATATATATATCTATTTATTTTTTATTTATATATCTATAAATCTATCCAAAAACTATGTATATATTTATCTATCTATCTATCTATTTATCAATCTATCTTTTTATCAATCAATCTATCTATCTTATGATCTATCTGTCTATTTATCAATCTCTCTATCTATTTAACTATTTATCTATCAATCAATCTATCTACTTATCTATCTATCTATTTATCTATCTATCTATCTATCTACCTATATATCTTTTAATATCCCTATCTGTATATTTATCTATATGTGTATTTGTCTTTCTTTCTAGCTCTATATATGTTTATCTATCTATTTGTATATTTGTCTATCTGTCTATCTTTATATATATATTATCTCTTTCTATTTATCTATCTATATATATATTTGTCTATCTGTCTATTTGTCTATTTGTCTATCTATCTTTATATCTTTGTATCTATCATTCTATCTATCGGTATATATATTGATGTTTCTATCTATATATCTATCTGTCTTTTTATCTATCTACTTTTCCTTCTATCTGTCTATAAGCCTATATGACTATCTGCCTTTCCTTCAATTTGTCTATAAGTCTATATGTCTATCTGCCTATCTGTCTATCTGTTTATCCATTTATATCTCTATCTAGCTACATGTCTTTTTGTCTATCTATCTATCTGTCTGTCTGTCACTCTATCTTTCTATTTATATATCTATCTGTCAATCTATCTATCTATTTATCTATCTGTTTATTTATCTATCTATTTATCTATCTATTTATCTATCTATTTATCTCTCAAAATCTCTATCTCTCTATGTCTATTATTTATCTGCATATACATCTATCTTTCTAATTATCTATCTATCTGTCTATATGACTATTTGTTTGTTTATTCGTCTTTCTATTGTATGTTTATCTATCTATCAATGTTTCTATCTATCAATATATCTATCTATCTAGCTAGCTAGCTCTCTATCTATCTATCTATCGATCAATCAATTTATCTTACTATATATCTATCTTTATACCTATCTGTCTATCTATCTATCTACCATCTGGAACTCTAGCTATCCATCTATCTTTCTATCTATCTATATATTTGTATATTTTTCTATTTGTCTATCTATCGATCCGACAAAATGTCTATCTCACTATGTATATCCTTTATTAGCCTATCTATCTATCTATTTTCTATCTCTCTATCTATTTATATATTTATTTGTCTATCTATCTATGTGTATGTGTGCCTTTCTCTGTGTCTATGTGTTTTTATTTTGTTTATTGGTAGGTGTGTCTATCTGTATGTTTGTCTATTTGTCTATCTGTGTGTCTGTTTATCTACCTATTTATCTATCTATAGGTCTATCAGTGTATTTTACATTGTATATGTTTATTTGTCTATCTGTCTATCTATATTTTTTAATGTTTTTTTTATTATTAATATAACCTTCTCTTTTGGTCGAGGAATACCTTTTTTACAAGCTAAATACTAACCCTTCCCCTCTTACACCCATTAAAAACCAAAAAAAAAAATACAGTAAATACATTAAAGCTCCTCTATGCCATTTTGAATATTAATTTGTGCTTGAGCCCTTTTATGTTTAAAGCTTGGCTCTGTTCTGCTTGTACATTCTGTTTTTGGGTGCTTTATTGATTTCCCACGTTGTTGACTCAATAAAATCTTCTTGTTTGTCCATGCTCTGCTTCTATCCTTCCAATCGCTCGTGCTAGACCATCAGCCTTTTTTCTCATACCTGTGCATTTTCCTGTTTCCCTGACCCTCTTTGTGTGTGCTTTAGCTTGTCTACCCTTCAAACTATTAGAATTGCAACTGGATCCATTCAACTCAATAGCCTAAACGACCCTAACTCTTAACATATATAGTAGACTACTTAAAATAGACACTACAACACACACCACAATTCATTACAGGCACTCATTATATAAATGCAAACACTATGCATCCATATCAGACAAAAAGCTGTTATGGCTCAATCTAGCCCATGACAGCAGATCCTTCATGTGCATCTACCTTTACTCCCATTCAGCTGCTTCTTCGATTTTCTTTATACCTAAACAAGAAAGAAAAACCAGAAGAAACAAGAAATATCCACCTAATAACAAATGGCGGATATAATGCTGACTTTTCCTTGCCAGCTAACTTTCCCAATCCCTGGACTTTTCAAGATTAATCTAGCCTGTGACAGCAAATCCTTCATGTGCATCTACCTACTCCCAATCTGGTGATTCTTTCGGTTTCATCTATACCTAAAGTAGAAAATCAAAAACAAGAAATTTTGCCATAAATGGTAGCTATAATGCGGCCTTTTTCCACTCAGCTAACTTTCCCAATCCCTACACACTTTAGCACACTACCATTATATTTAAACTTAAAAACAAAAACTACAAAGGGTAGCAGCCTCATCATGCCACCCCTACCCTGACTTCAAACCTGGAGTTTTCAGAATTATGTCTACATTTTTACTTTTCCTGTAACAAGTCCTGCACAATAAGGTAAAATACAATAGCAAGTAAATCTATCCTAATGCTACTCATACTTCTCATTAATTTTCTTCTAAAGCTTCTACAAGCTTCATTCAGCTGCCTCTTTCAATTTGTCCTACATACAAAAACAACATAGCAAACAAAATACAGAAAGCAAAAGCAGAATACCCTCTAGTGCCATCTTGCCTCATATACTTTATAATCGCCCCTCAGGACCAGGACGATTTATATTTATCTGTATTTTTTAAATTTGCAACACAACTCAATCATAAAATTTCAATTAATAATTTTCTTTGTTTCCTATAATCTAAAAATTATAGCTCTAGTCTTTAGTTTTCTGAATTCTAACATTTGGAAAAGCAATTTTGTCTAAATTTATTAAGCCTTTAAGCCTGGAGGGGATATCCTCTTCCCCAAATTCTTACTCTCCTCTTTTCAAACATTCTGCTGCCAATTTATCTACTACCGCATTAGCTTCTCTTAAAATGTGTAGCGTTGTTCCTTTCAACTCAATTAACAGTTTTTTATTATGTTTATTTCCTCCTCAAACCTCCACAGTTTTATTTTATTTGACACTAGATCAACTAATATACTTGAGTCTACCTGAACTTGAATTTTTGAAAAATATTTTTTTTACAAATCAACAAGCCTCTATGTAAGGCCATAATTTCTGCCTGTATAGCAGAAGATGCATCTCCTTTCATTGTGAATGCACTCATGGCTTTACCCTGCACATTTCTTATTATACCTCCACCCCCTGTAGCCCCCATTTCTCTGTTAAACAAGCCATCTGTATTGAGAGCCGACATTCCCTGTAGAGGCTTTTCCTAGCTAATGGATCTAACTTTCAGCTGAGTCCTAATCTTTATAGAGAGGCCCCAAATTTTTTTCCTATTTTCGTCTAAATCTATATTAGTAATTTTTAATGGATTACAAGCTGAGATAAATGAGCTTTCTTTTTTTATTTCTTCTAAAATGCTATTATAATTCATAGGAATACATCCAAATCTACTTTTGTTTCTTGCTTTCCATAAGGACCAATCTACTATATGTGAGATAAAATTTCTTAACTATTTGAGGATTTTATTTTTTGTGTGCTTACTCCAATTTTTTAATCTATCCTACAAGTCTAAAGCACCTTTTTCAATACCCACCTCTACCTCTACTTTTTTCCATAGTTTATTGGCTATTTTTCCCATTGAAAATAGGTGATTAGTACTTTCCACCTCCTGATAACAACATTCACGTCTAGATGCTAATTTAATTCCTTTTCTTTCTATATTATCATCTACTAGGATCACATTTGAGAGGAGTTTCCACATGAATACATTCATTTTTTATGGTAACTCTTTTATCCATGCCCTCCTAAATATATCCTGCTCCAGCCTTTTACTTCTAACCAGATCTTTAGCACTTTTAAATGTAAATTTACCATGTGGATATAATGTCCATTTTCACCAGCTTTCGGTTAAAATTGAATGTTTATCTACCATTCCTTGTTGCTTTCTCATCAGTTTCCATTGTTTTAGATGCCTTCCTAATATCTTTAAAAGCAATGTCACCTAGTCTAAACCTGGCCTTAATATAATTAGTCCAGAGACTACCATTTTCCTTTAGACTTCACCAGTTTTTACAATCCCAGGTATTAGCTACATCCTCTAAGCTAGAAAAGCCTAATCCAGCCTCTTCCTTCGGAAAACATAAATCTTGCCATTTTTTCCAATGAAGTTTATTTTTAGCTTCTTTCCTACCCAATAAAAAATTGGACATTTCTTTTTCAAGCTTTTTAATTATAGATTTTGCGGGTTGAACCGACATTAAAATATGAGATAGCGAACCTATTCAGGAAGTTTACACAAAACACAGGTGCTTTGCTATATTTGGGTTGTCCTATTAAGGAAGGAAAGATAAAGAAAGAAGATTTAAACTTTTTAATGTATAAAATGAGAAATAAAATAGTAGGCTATAAAGGTGACTTATTAAGTATGACAGGAAGAATCTATATATCTATATATCTATCTATATGTGTATATGTCTATATGTCTATCTATCTAACTATCTTTCTATCTTTCTATCTATCTATATGTGTATGTGTCTATCTATCTATATGTGTTTCTGTCTCTCTGTCTATCTATCAATCTCTATATCTATTAATCTATAAATCTATAGATATGGCTATCTATATATATGTGTATCTAACAATCTGTTTATTTGGTCTATATGTCTATCTTTCTATCTATTTATCAGTTTATATCTTTATCTATCAACTTGTATAATTGTCTATCTATCTATCTATCTATCTATCTATCTATCTATCTGTCTGTCTGACTATCTATATATCTATCTATTTGTCTATCTATCCATCTATTTATCTGTCTAAATGTCTATCTCTCTGTGTCTATGCTTTATCTATGAATCTATCTATCTATCTATATATCTAGCTATCTGTCTACCTGTCTGCCTATTAATGTTTATATATATATATATATATATATTTATTTATATATATATATATCTCTCTCTCTATATCTATCTATCTTTCTAGCTATCTATCTATCAATTAATCTATCTATCTAAGTATCTATCTATATACTTATATATCTATCTATCTATCTACCATTTGGCTATCTACCTATCTATCTATCTATCTATTTGTCTATTTGTTTATCTGCTTATCTACCTATCTAGCTATCTATCTATTTAACTATATATATATATATATATCTATCTATCTATAAACCTATTTACTGTCTATCTATCTTTCTGATAATCTATCTATCTATCTATCTTCTATTTATATATCTATCTATATTTCTTTTTGTCTATCTATCCTTCAATCTATCTATCAGTCTATATGTCTATTTGTCTATCTGTTTATCTAAATATCTATCTATCTATATGACTATATATCTTCAGTGTATCCATCATATATATATATCTATCAATATGTCAATCTATAGTTTGTCTATCTATCTAATTTATTTATTTATTTTTTGCCTATTTGTCTATCTATCTATATTTATATCAGTCTATATCTCTATCTATCTATCTATCTGACTGTCTATCTATATATCTATCTATGTATTTATCTCTCTGTCTATCTATTTATCTATCTGTGTATCTATTAATTTGTCAATCTATTTATATCCTATCTATATATCTATCTATCTAATAATCTATTTATTTGGTGGTCTATCTATTTATTAATGTATATCTTTATTTATCTACTTATATATTTGTTTATCTATCAATCAATCAATCAATCTATTTGTCTGTTTGTCTGCCTATCTATCTATCTATCTATCTGTCTATCTACCTATCTATCTATCTATCTATTTGTCTATTTGTTTATGTGTCCATCTATTTATCTATCTAAATGCTGATATCTCCGTGTCTATCCTTTATCTACGAATCTATCTATCTATTTATCTATCTATCTGTATATGTATCTATATATATATGTGGCTTTCTATTTGTTTGTTTGTCTGATTGTCTGTATATGTTTCTATATATCTATATATCTATCTATATATCTATCTATCTATCTATATCACTATCTATCTATCGATTTATTTATCTATATATGTATCTATCTATATACCTATATATCTATATATTTATCTATCTACCATGTGGCTATCTCTAAATCCATCTATCTATCTATTTGTCTTTTTTTTATCTACCTATCTATGTATATAGCTATGTATCTATCTAACTATTTATCTATCTAAATATCTATCTGTCTATTATCTATCTATATATCTAACTTTCTGAAAATCTATCTATCTATATTTTGTCTATATATCTATTTATCTGTCTTTCTATCTATCTTTTTGTCTATCTATCTATCTATCTATCTGTTCGTCTCACTAACTAACTAACTATATGTCTATATTTCTATCTATAATTAGT
>JAREIK010017438.1:20000-35192 GCA_029783825.1 Sapria himalayana
GTCTATTTGTTTATCTATCTATCTATCTATCTATTATCAATTTGTCTAAAGTTCTATGTATATATCTATCTATTGTTTATCTATCTATCTATCTATTGTCTATTTATCTATATGTCTATCTATTATCTGTCTGTCTATGTGTTTGTGTGTCATTCTGTAAGTGTGTCTGTCTATCTATTTGTTTGTATGTCTATCTATCTATCTTTATGTCTTTCTATATGTCTATCTGTCAACCTATCTATCTATCTAACTAGTCATCTATCAAACTATCTATCTATCTATATATGTATTAATCTATCTATCTATTTATCGATCGATTGATCTATCTATCTGTCTATTTTTCTATTTATGTGTTATATATATATATATAATATATATATATATATATCATATATATATATCTATATGTCTATATGTATAGCTATCTATCGGTCTATATGTCTCCCTGTCTATCTATTTGTATGGTTGTCTGTGTGTCTGTGAGTTTATCGCTAAAACTGTTATATCTATCAACTATCTATCTATCTATCTATCTATTTGTCTATCTATCTATCTACCTGTCTATCTGTCTACGTGTCTATCTATCATTATATCTATTTTTATGTCTATATGTCATTTTGTCTATCTATTTATCTATCTATTTTTATATTTGTCAATCTATCTATCTATATGTCTATATGTGTATCTATCTATCGATCTTTTTGTCTATCAATTTGTCTATATATCTGTATATATGTCTATCTATATATATGGTCTATCAATGTAGTTGCCTATCTATTAATAGTTTATAATATTTTTTATCTACTTGTCTACATGTCTATCTATCTTTCTATCTATATATCTATCTATCTCTCTATTTGTCTATCTCTCTCTCTCTCTCTCTAAATATCTATCTCTCTATGTCTATCCTCGATCATCATATCTATCTATATATTTATTTGTCTGTCTATCTATATTTCTGGCTATGTATATGTTTGTCACTGTCTATTTATCTGTCTGTGTGTCTGTGTGTCTATCTGTTTGTTTGTTTCTCTATCTATCTTTATGTCTGTCTACAATTCTATCTATCTATCTATCTATCTATATGCTTGTCTATCTAGTTGTCTATATGTCTATGAGTCTATTTGTCTATCTATCTTTATGTCTATGCGTCAATATGTCTATCTTTCTATCTTTCTATCATCTATCTGTGTATTTATCTATCTATCTATCTGTCTATCTTTCTATCTATCTATTTGTCTATCTGTCTATCTATATAAATATCTATAAATCAATCCACCTATCAATCTATATGTCTATATGTCTATATGTCTATATGTCTATTTGTCTATCTGTCTATCTATTTATTTGTTTTTCTATTTATCTATCTACTTATCTATATGTCTATATACCTATCTTTATATCTTTCTATCTATATATATATTTGTCTTTTGTCTATCTTTCTATCTATATAAATATCTAAATGTCCGTGTCTATCATATATCTGCCTATCAATCTACCAACATATCTTTTTATAAATCTATTTGTCTGTCTGTCTATCTATTTATCAATCTATCAATTTGTCTATTTATCAATTGATCGATTGATCTATCTATCTATCTGTCTGTCTATCTATCAATCAAATTTGTTTATCTATCTTTCTTTCTATTTATCTATTGTATATCTATCTATATGTTTATATGTCTCTCTATCTACTTGTCTATTTGTCTATCTATTTATCTATTTATATCTTTATCTATCTACTTGTCTATTTGTCTATCTAATCTATCCTATATATCTTATATCTCTATATCTAACTTTTTGTTGATCTATCTATCTATTTATATCTCTAAATGTCTATATCTGCCTATCGATTTATCTATCTATCAATTAATCTATCTATCTATCTTTCTTTCTTTATTTCTTTCAATCAATCTATCTATCAATCTATCTTTATGAATGTCTGTCTGGCTCTCAATCTATCTATCTAGCTATCTATCTATGTATCTATGTATCAATCTATCTATCGATTGATCTATCTATCTATATACATATCTATCTATCTATATATCTATCTATCTATCTATCTATCTATCCATCTGAATATCTCTATATCTATCTATCTGTCTATTTTTTTATCTATTTATCTATCTACCTATCTATCTATTTGTCTAACTATTTTTATGTCTATCGGTCTACCTGTCTATCTATTTATCTATATGTGTATTTGTCTATCTATCTCTCTATCTATTTACCTATCTATCTTGCTATCTATCTATCTTCTATCTGTAAATCTTTCTATTTATCTATCTATCACTTTATCTATCTAACTATCTACTATTTATATATCTTTCTACTATATATCTATCTTTCTATTTCTCTATCTATGTATCTGTCTATCTATCTATCAGCCTATTTGTCTATTTATTTATCTTTTGTCTTTTCGTCTATATGTTAATCTATCTATATGTCTATCTGTATATCTGTTTATCTATCTATCTATCTATCTATCTGTCTATTTATCTGTCAATCTATTTATTTCTCAAAATGCCTCTCTCTCTATGTCTATCCTCTATCTGCCTATCTGTCTATCTATCATTCTATCTGTCTATCTATCTGTCTTTTTTGTCTATTTTATATCTGTCAATGTTTCTATCTATCTATATATTTATCTAGCTATCTATCTATATATCTATCTATCCATCTATCGATAGATCTATCTATCTATCAATAGATCTATCTATCAATCTATAAATATTTCAATCGATCGATCGATCTATCTATCTATCTATATAGCTATCTATCTATCTACTATCTACCATCTAGCTGATAGTTATTGACTATATATCTATATATATATATTTATTTATTTATTATTTATATATGTCTGTATATCTGTTTATCTACATTCTATATATCTGGTATCTATTATCTATCTATCTGTCAAATGATCTCTATATCTATAAATCTATCTATCAATCTATCGATATATATATGTGTATCTATCTTTCAATATGTCTTCTATCTATCTATCTGTCCGTCTTTCTATTTTCTTGTCTATCTATCTATCTTTATATTTATCATCTAGCTATCTAATATCTATTTGTCTATTTGTTATCTGACTATCTATATATTTGTATATATGTCTATATGTCTTCTATTTATCTACCTATCTATTTAATTATCTATATGTCAATCTGCCTATCTTTATATCGGTATATTAGGCTATCTGTCTATTTGTCTATCTATCTGTCTGTCTATATGTCTATATGTATTTCTATCTATATATCTATCAGTCTATCTATTTATCATTGTATCTATCGTTATATATATCTTTGTCTATCTATCTATTTATCTATCTATCTATTTATCTATCTATCTAACTATCTATCCATCTATCTCTGTGCCTCTCTATCTATCTGTCTATCTCTCTATTTGTCTATATGTGTATATATTTATCAATTTATCACTTTATCAATATACTTATCGATATGTCTATCTATCTGTCTGACAATCTTTCTCTCTATATATTTGCCTATATGTCTATTAATCTATTTTTCAAATGTCTACTATCTGTGTCCATCCTTTATCTACCTACCTACCAACCTATCTATCTATCTATATATATATCTATCTGACTGACTATTTATCTATCTGTATATTTATTTGTCTGTCTGTCTATTTGTATACTTGTTTGTTTGTCTATCTATTTTTCTATCTGTCTGTCTATTTATCAAGCTACCTTTTGTTGTCTATCTATCTATGTTTCTCTCTTTAAATCTATCTATCTATCTATCTATTTGCCATTTGTTTGTCTATCTATCTATATTTTCTTTTTAAATCTATCTATCTTTCTATCTTATTTTTCTATCTATCTTTCTATATTTCTTTCTATCTTTTTATATATCTATATGTCTATCTATCTAACTAATTGTCTATCTGTTTATCTGTCTATCTATATATCTATCTATATGTCTATATCACTATATGTCTATATGTCTATCTGTCTATCTTTATATCTTCTATTTTTTATAACATCTATCTATATCTATCAATCAATCAATCTATCTATCTATATATCTATTTATTAATCTGTCTATCTATCTATCTTCCAACTAACTATCATCTATCTATCATTTCATGTATCTATATATGTATCTATTTTGTATATCTATCTATATGGTCCATTTGTCTATCATTCTGTCTGTCATTTTATTTATCGGGTTATCTAATTATCTATCTACTTGTTTATCTATCATATTATCTATCTAAATATCTAACTATCTTTCTATCTATCTATTTGTCTATCTGTCTATATCTATCTCTGTAAATGTATATCTCTCTATGTCTATCCTTTATCTACTTATCTATCTATCTATCTATCTATATATCTATCTATCTGATTGTGTGTCTTTGTGTCTATTTATGTATCTGTGTGTCTATGTGCCTTTTTATTTGTCTGTGTGTCTGTATGTCATACTGTCTGTCTGTCTGTTAGTTTGTATGTCTATCTATCTATGTGTCTATCTGTCTGTCTTTCTGTCTCTCTATGTAGCTATCTATTTGTCTATATGTATATATGTGTGTTTGTTTGTCTATGTTTCTATGTGTGTGTCTCTCTATCTGTCTGTGTGTCGGTCTATCTGTCTTTATGTATTTCTACCTGTTTATCTATCTATCTATTATCTATCATGTCTATTTATCTTTTTGTCTATCAATATTTCTCTATATATTTATATGTCTATATGACTATATATCTATGTATCTATCATTCTATTTGTCTATCTATTTATTTTTAATCTACCTATCTATCTATCTATAATATCTAACTATTTATCTATTTATCTATATATCTCGCTATCTGTCTATCTGTCTCAATGTCTATCTTTATATCTCTTTTAACTATCTATCTGTTTATTTGTCTAAGTGTCTATATGATTTATCTATCTTTCTATCTATCTTTCTATCTATCTGTGTATTAGTTTATCTCTTTTTATTTACATGTCTATATGTCTATATATCTATCTATCTATTTATCTGTCTATTTCTCTATCTATAAATCTATTAAACTCTCTAACTGTCATTTCTATGTGTATATCCTCTATATGCCTATCAAAAATTTATCTGTCTGTGTGTCTTTTTATCTTTGTATCTTTTTGTCTATCTATCTCTCTGTCAGGCTCTATGTATGTTTACGTATCTATGTATATATATGTATGTCTGTCTGTTTATGTGTCTGACTATCTATCATTATATCTATCTACCTGTCTTTATATTTATCTATCTATCTTTCTATCTATTTATTTGTCTATCTATTTTTTTATCTATCTTAGAGATAATTCAATTTGTCTATATATCTATATATATTTATTTGTCTATTTGTCTATCATTTATCTGTCTATCATTTTATCTATCTATTTGTATCTTTCTATCTATAGATCTATTTATTTGTTTCTTGTCTATCTATCTAGTTGTTTATTTATATATCTATCGATCTGTTTATTCATTTATTTCTTTTTAATCTACTTCTCTATCAATCTATCTACATATCTACCTATCTATCTATTTGTCTATTTGTCTATCTATCTATCTCTTTAATATTAAATATTTATGTCTATCCTCTATCTGCTTATCTTACTGCCATACTTATATATCTATCTAAGGGTATAAAACTAGCATCAAGATGTGAATGTTGCCATCAAGATATAGAGAGCTCAGATCACCTATTTTCTAAGGGTAAAATAGCTATAAAAAGTGTGGAATAAACTAGAAATTGAAGCTAATATTGAAAGAAGTACAGTTAATTTAAGAAATAGGCTAGAAAACTGGTCAGGAAAAACAAACAAAGAATAATATCTTAAAATGGATTAGAAGTTTACATTCCGCATATAGTACTATGGTGCATATGGAAAGCTAGAACAGAAGTAGATATGATAATGTAAAAATGGAACATAATGTCATTTTGGAAGAAATAAAAAAAGAGAGTGCTTTTATTACGGCTTGGTAATCCAATAAAAGTGGAAAAACAGGAAAAAAGAGGAAGATAGAATAAAAGAATGGCACCTCGCAACAATAGCAAGAAAAATGCCAATTATGAAAATCGTTAACTGGAATAAACATGAGCAGGGCAGGTCTAACATAAATACTGATGGAAGCTTTAAAAGAGAAATGGGAGAAGCTGGTGGAGGAGGTTTAATAAGAAAATGCGGAAGGAAGAGGTACTAAAAGCGTTCACATCAAGAGATATAGCATCTTCTGCCTTGCAAGCAGAAATTATAGCCCTACAAAAGGGGTTGCAATTTGTAAATCTAATAATTACCAAAAGGTTCAAGCACATGTGGATTCCAAAATACTAGTGGACCTAGTACAAGGAAAGATATATTTATGGCAATTTGAAGAAGAGATTGATAACATTAGAAGCATTCTAAGAGAAATAAAAGGTGAAATTAAGCATATTTATAGGGAAGCAAACATGATTGCAGATAGATTAGCGGAAGAAGGAATGAAAAAAGGATAACAAGAATTTAGAGGGGAGAATATACCTGGAAAATTCAAAGGACTAATAAGATTAGATAAAATTGCATTTCCGTATATTAGGCTTCAAAAAACATGAATTAATTTGAAAAGGGGGGGAGGGGGGAGGTTTTTGTTTAAGCCCGATAAAGGGCTGAGTAAGCCCTAGAAAGGGCAGAAAATTATTTATCTAATGAATTGTTGTTAGTGTTTGTCTTTTTTTGAAGTTGGCAGAGATAAAAGTAGAAAGAAATAGCTTCCCTGCTCCGAGGGAAGCCGGATAAGAAGTATTTTGTAATTTTATTGTTTGGTTTTGGCTTTGGTTGGATTTTTCAGGCTAAGTTAAGCTTTAGCAAGGCTCTTTCAAAGGTTTAACTAAACACAAGTAGCCTGGACAAAGTTAGAAAGGAAAGGAAATGATTGGTTGGAGGAACTGGCTTGGAGATAGTGATTAGAACTATCATTTTTCACTGGAATCTGTTATGTGCAAATGTCAGCTACGGCTATAATAACTATCTCGTAGTTACTGCAGTTACGGGATGAGCAAGTGCATTGATTAGCCAAGAGACTTATCAGAGTCAGTGCCGAGTTTTCATGGGAGCTGTCGCACTAGTTCTGATCTCTACCCATAAAAGAGCACGATTGATCAGAAACTACAAGCTGATAAAGGGTTTGAGCAAGCCCTAGAAAGGGCTGAAATTATTAACTAAGAAATTATTTTTAATGTTTGTCAGTTTTTTTTTTTTCTCTTGCAGCCGGCAGGGGGATTAGAGAACCTGAGGGAAGTTGAATAAGGAGAGAGTTTGTAATTTTTTATTGCTTGGTAGGCCTCTTTTTGGTTGGATTTCTTTTCAGGTTAAGTCAAGCTGTAATAAGGAGGTTTCACAGAACTAGCATAGGTTAACTAAAAGGAAAGCAGGCTGGACAAAGCTAGAGAGGGAAGGAACCAGTATTCTGCATTGATTCGGCCAGAGAGAAGGAAATGGCTGGTTCTGTGAATTATTTCTGCTTTGATTCGGCCAAGAGAGGCAGTGTGTTGAATTATTTCTGCTTTGATTCAGCCAAGAGGCTGCTCTTACTTACACATTGTTGAATTATTCCTTACGCATTTTTCATTCATCAAGAGACTGTTATTGATCGGCCAAGAGACCGTTAGTAGAAGGATATGAAATTTACATTTTAATCTAGAATTCTAGATTAGGTTTTAAAGTGGGTGTAAAAGGGATAAGGGTAGAACTAGTTTGTAAAAATGGTATTCCTCGCCAAAAGTGAGGGTGATAATTAATAATAAAACAACCTTTAAAAAAATACTTATATATCTATCTATTTGTCATTCTGTCTATCTATCTATCAATTAATCAACCAATCTATCTATCTATCTATCTGTCTATCTATCTATAGATTAATTAATCAATCTATCAATCTATTTATATGTCTATCTTTCTTTCTGTCTTTTAGTATTGTTGTTTATCTGTTTATATATATATATATTTGTTTATCTATCTATAGATTTATTTGCATATATGTCTATCTATCTATATATCTATATAGTGGTATATCAATCTATCTGTCTATATATATATATATATTTTTATCTGTTATCTATCTGTCTATTTATTTGTGTGTTTTTGTGTCTGTGTGTCTGTCTAGCTATTTGTTGTATGTCTAGCTATCAATCTTTTTATCATTCTATATGTGTGACTATCAATCTATATATTTATCTATCTAACTAGCTATCTATCTTTTCTATATATGTATTTATCTATCTATCTATCTATCTATCGAACCTATTGATCTATCTAACTAATTATCTGTCTGTCTATCTATTTATGTGTTTATTTATCTATATATCTATATGTCTATTTGTATATCTATCGATCTATCTATCTGTCTGTAGTCTATTTGTTTTTTTGGTGTGTGTGTATCTATGTGTCTATAGGTCTATCTGTATATCTACCAACTATCTAACTTTTTGTTTGGTCTATCTATCTATCTATATATACCTATCTATCTGTCTAGCTATCTATTCTATCATTATATTAATCTAACGTTTATCTATCTTTTTGTCTATTAATCTACCTGTCTATTTTCTATTCGTCTATCTATCTCTATCTATAGTTCTGTCTGTGTATCTATCATCTATCTATCTATCTTTTTATCTATATATTTATGTGTATATTTGTGTATATGTCTATTATATATATGGTCTATCTATCAATTTATCTATCTAGTTAATAGTTTATCTCATTTTTTATCTACGAGTCTATATGTCTATCTATCTTTCTGACAATCTTTCTATACATCTGTCTATTTGTCTCTCTATTCTATCTCTCTAAATATCTATCTCTCTTTGTAAATCCTTCTATAATCATATCTATCTTTATATCTATCTATCTGTCTATATATATTTCTAGTTATGTATATGTGTGTCGGTCTAGCTTTTTATCTTTCTGTGTGTCTGTATGTTTATTGTTTATTTGTTTGTGGGTCTCTCTATCTATATTTATGTCTACTACCTACCTACCTATCTATCTATCTATCTATCTTTATGTCTATCCAACTTTCTATCTATATTCTATATATCTAAGTGTCTGTCTATAGGACTATGTGTCTATTTGTTAGCAATCTTTATGTATATCTGTCTATCTATCTTTCATCTATCTCCCTATTTCTCTATCTGACTATCATCTATCTTTTTATCTATCAACTTGGCTATCTCTCTAACTATAAAAATATCTATATATCTATCTGTCTATTTACTCTATCTATATTTTTTCTATACTGTCTATCTATCTATCTATTTATTAGTTTATCTCTTATCTATCTACTTGTCTTTCTATTATATACCTATCTCTCAATCTCTCTATATGTCTATTTGTCTATTTGTCTATTTGTCTATCTTTTAAATGTCCATCTATCTATTTCTATCGTCTACTACTTATCTATCTTCTTTCCAATCTATTTTGTCTATCTATCTTTCTGCTTTTATATTGTCAATCAATCAATCAATCTAACTATATATCTTCTGTCAATCTATCGATTGAACTATATATCTTTTTATCTATCTATCTGTCTCTATCTATCTATCTGTCTATCCATTTTTCTTTTGGTCTATATATCTATATATCTATTTGTTTATCTAGCTATCTATCTATTTGTCTATATGTCTATCTATATTTTTGTCTATCTGTCTACCTGTCATATGTCTATCTGTCTATCTATATATTGTCTATCTTTCTATGTGTATGTCTGTCTGTCTATGTGTCTGTCTGCTTGTGTGTCTGTCTGTCTAGTTGTTAGTCTGTTGTCTATTTGTGTATCTATCTATTTGTCTTTATGCCTGTCTACCTGTCTATCTATGTGTCTATCTATCTATCTATTTATCTTTTTGTCTATCTATCTTTCTCTCTATATGTTTATATATCTATATGTCTTTCTATCAATGTATCTATCAATCTTTTTGTCTATTTATTTTTTGTTAATCTATCTATCTATCTATCTATCTATCTGTTTGTCTATCTATCTATCTATTTATATGTCTATCTATATTTCTCGCTATCCATCTATCTGTCTATCTGTCTATATGTCTATCTTTATATCTCTCTATCTGTCTACCTATTTATCTTTCTAAATGTCTATATGGTCTATCTCTCTTACTATCTATCTATGTATCATTTTATCTCTTTTTATCTTCTTATCTATATGTCTATCTAACTATCTATCTATTTATCTATCTATTTCTCTATCTATTATTCTATCAAAATCTCTAAATGTCTATTTCTCTATGTCCTCTATATGTTTATCAAACAATCTATCTATTTGTCTATTTGTCTTTTGTCTATGTATTTTTGTGTCTATCTATCTTTTTGTCTGGCTCTATGTCTGTCTATGTATCTGTGTATCTATCTGTCTGTCTCTCTGTTTGTGTGTCTGTAAATCTGTCGATATATCTATCTACCTGTCTTTTCTATCTCTCTATATTTCTTTCTATGTGTCTATTTGTCTATACCTTTTTCTATCTATCTAACAAATAATTCTATCTGTCTATATATGTATATATGTTTCTAACTATCTATTTGTATATCTTTTTAACTGCCTATCTTTTTATCTATTTATTTGTCTATCTTTCTATCTATAGATCTATTTATTTGTATTTCTATCTAGTTGCCAATCTATATATCTGTCTATCTGTTGATTCATTTATATATTTATCAATCTACTTCTTTTCTGTCTATCTACATATCTTTCTATCTATCTAATCTATTTATTTTCCTATTTGTCTATATGTCTATCTCTTTAAATATCAATATGTCTGTGTCTATCCTCTATCTTCTTATCTATCTATCTATTTGTATTTTTGTATATCTATCTATCTATTAATCTATCTATATATCTATTTATCTATCTTTCTATCTTTCTAACTGTCAATCAATCAATCTATCTATCTATCTATCAATTTATCTATATGTCTATATTTATTTATGTCTTTCGGTATGTTTGTACATTGGTTTATCTATCTATATGTTTATCTATTTATCTATCTATCTATCTATTTGCACATATATATATATATATATCTAAATGTCTATCTATCTATTTATATGTCTATATGTTATCTATCTGTCATTCTGTTTGTGTGTCTTTGTGTCTGGGTGTCTTTTTATCTATTTGTTTGTATGTCTGTCTATCTGTCTTTGTCTTTCTATATGTTTTCCTTTCAATCTATGTATCTAACTAGCTATCTATCAAACTATCTATCGATCTATATATGTATTTATCTTTCTATCTATAGGTTGATTTATCTATCTATCTATTTAACTATTTGTCTATCTATTTATGTGTTTATCTATCTATATATCTATATGTCTATCTATATATCTATCTATCTATTTATATGTATGTATGTATGTCTGTTTGTATATGTGTCTGTGTGACTATGTGTCTATCAGTCAATTTGTATATATATCAACTACCTATCTATGTCTCTATTTGTCTATCTATCAATATACCTATCTATCTATCTATTTAAAAGTCTATCTCTCTATGTCTATCCTCTATCATCATATCTATCTACATATCTAATTGTTTGTCTGTCTATATTTCTGGCTATGTATATGTGTATCAGTCTGTATGTTTATCTTTTTGTGCATCTATGTCTGTTTGTCTGTCTGTTTGTGTGTCTCTCTATCTATCTTTATGTCTGACTACCTATCTATCTATCTATCTATCTGATATATCTATCTGTCTATATGTTTATGTGTCTATTTGTCCATCAATCTTTATGTCTATGTGTATATATGTATATCTGTCTATCTATCTAACATCTATCTGTCTATTTATCTATATGTCTATCTATCTATCTTTCAATCTATCTATTTGTGTACCTGTCTATCTTTAGAAATATCTATTTATCTATCTATATATCTATCTAACTATCTATCTATTTGTCTATCTGTCTCTATCTATCTATCTGTTTATCAGTTAATCTCTTTATCGATCTACTTGTCTATATGTGTATCTATCAATCTATCTATCTATATATCTATTTGTCTAATAGTCTATCTTTATATATCTCTAAATGTCTATCAGTTTGTGTCTATCCTGAATCTGCCTATCAATCTACCTAACCATCTTTTTAACTATCTGTTTGTCTGACTGTATATCTATCTATCTATCGATCTATTTATCAATCGCTCGATCTATCTATCTATCTATTGATCTATCTATATATCTATCTATCTATATGTCTATCTGTCTATCTATTTATTTAATTATCTGCATATTTATCTATATGTATATCAGTCTACCTTTTTATTTGTTTATCTATTTATCTATTTATATTTTTATCTATCTACTTGTCTATTTGTCTATCAATCAATCTATCTATATATCTTCTATATCTTTATCTATCTATTTATTGATCTATCTATCTATTTATATCGCTAAATGTCTATGTCTATGTGTCGATCCTCTATCTACCTATCAATTTATCTAACTATAAATCTATCTATCTATCTATCTATCTATATTTCAATCTATCTATCTATCAGTATGTCTTTATGAATATCTATCTGAATGTCAATCTATATATCTAGCTATCTATCTATGTTTCTATCTATCTATCTATCTATGATATATCTATTTATCTATCTATATATCTATCTATCTATATAGATATCTATCTATCTATATATCTATCTGTCTATCTATATAGCTATCTATATATCTATTTGTCTATCTATCCATCTGAATATCTATTTATCTATCTATTATCTATTTTTTCTATCTATCTATCTATCTATCTATCTATCTTCTGTCTAACTAATTAAATGTCTATCTATTTATCAGTCAACCTGTCTATATATCTATCTATCTGTCAATCTATCTATTTGTTTATCTATCTATATGTGTATTTGTCTATCTATCTATCTATCTATCTATCTGTCTACCTATCTATATTGCTATCAATCTTTTTATCTATCTGTAAATCTTTCTATTTGTCTATCTATCAATCTATCTATATTTATGCTATCTATCTATCTATCTTTTTTTCTATCTATGTATATGTTTATCTTTTTATCTATCTATATATCTTTTAATCTATCTATTGTCTATCCATCTATTTATTAATATGTCTTTCTGTCTATCTGCCTATCTATCTATCTATCTATCTATCTATCTATTTATCTGTTTATTTGTCTATTTATCAATCTATTTATTTCTCAAATATCTATCTCTCTATGTATATCCTATATCTGCCTTTCTATCTATCTATCTCTCTATTTGTCTGTCTATATGTCTTTTTATCTATTTTCTATCTTTAATGTTTTTATCTATCTATATATTTATCTAGCAATATATCTATCTATCTATCGATAGATCTATCTATCAACCTATCTATAGATCGATCGATCTATCTATCAATCTATCTATAGATCGATCGATCTATCTAACTATATAGCTATATATCTATCTATCTATCTATTTACCATATAGCTAACTAGTTATCTGACTTATATATAGTATCTATATATTGTTTATCTACATTTCTATATATATGGGCATCTATTTATGGCTATCTATCTTCAATCTATCCTATATCTTTTTTATTTGTCTAGCTCTCTATCTGTAAATCTATCTATCTATTTATAATATCTGGCTATCTATCTATCATATGTCTTTTATCTATCTATCTATCATTCTATTTTTTGTCTATCTATCTTTATGTCTATCTATTTATCTTTTAGTTTATCTATCTCTCTGTCGATATCTATCTGTATATCTATTTATCTCATAATCTAATTATCTGTATACATGTCTATACGCCTTTATCTATCTACCAATCTATTTAATTGTCTATCTGTCAATCTATCATTCAGTCTATCTTTATATCTGTTATATTTTGCTATCTATCTATTTGTCTATCTATCTATCTATCTTTCTATATGTGTATCTAACTATTTGACTATCTATATATCTATATTTCTTTTTGTCTATCTATCTATCTATCTATCTATCTATATATCTATCTATCTATCATTCTGTTTATCTATCTATCTATATACCTATTGTGTAACTATATATATTTATTCTTTCTATCTATCTACATGAGTTATCTCTCTACAATCAATTATTTTATCTTTGTATCTATCAAATTGTCTATATATCTAACTGTCTATCTATCTATTTGTGTGTTTATCTATTTGTCTATCTGTCTATTTGTCTATCTATCAATCTACTATCTTCCTATTTGTCTATTTGTATATGTGTCTTCTATCTATCTGTCTATTTTGACTATCTGTCATTCTTTTTTTCAATCATCAATCTATCTATCTATTGGTCAATCTATCTATTTGTCTTTTATTTATATATGTTTCAATCTATCTATCAATCTACTAGCTTTCTAACTTTATATCTTTATATCTATCTATTTGTCTATTTGTCTATCGAACTATCTATTTATTTGCCTATTTATCTATCTATATGTTTCTATCTATCTATTTGTTTTAAAAATATAGCTGTCTATATATCTATTTATTTGTCTATCTGTTTATTTTAATATCTTACAATCTTTCTATCTATCTATATATCTTCTGCTAATCAATCTATCTATTTTGCTATTAATGTATCTATTTATCTATCTATTTGTCTATATAATTATCTATCTATATGTCTATTGTTTTAATTGTCTATCTATCTTTCTAATTTTCTATCTATCTATCTATCTATTTATCAATCAATCTATCTGTCTATTTATCTATCTATATATATTTTATCTGTCAATCTATTTATAAATCTATCTATCTATATCTATCTATATATCTGTATATTTGTCTATTTGTCAATCTCTCTATCTGTGTATTATTCTATCTATCTATGTCTATATGTGTATTTGTCTATATATAATATATATATATATATAATATATATTATATATATATCTATCTATCTAGCTGTCTATCTTACTATCTTTCTGTCTATCTATTTGTCTATCTATTTTATTTATATTTGTCAATTAAACTATCTATCTATCTATCTATCTCATTATCTATATGTCTCTCTATCTATCTGTTTATTTATCTATTTGACTATATATATATATATATTAATATATACATGTCTATCAACCTCTAACTATTTGTCTTTCTAATCTATATGTCTATATGTCTTCTGTCTATCTACTATCTATCTATCTGTCTA
>JAREIK010017439.1:0-89522 GCA_029783825.1 Sapria himalayana
ATTTTATTATTTAAATAAAACTTATAAACCACTAAATGCCTAATCATTTAAATATCTAGACTCCTTAACCCCAAAACGTCCTAAATACTTAAACCATTAAACCTATATTACCTAAATAATAAATAATAAATTTCATTTTTATTTGTATTCATTATAATTTTAAATATTCATTTTAATTATTATTTAATTTATTTTTATGGAAATATTAATTACAAAATAAATAATGAGTGAGACATATAATTTAAAAATATTAATTTTTATGAAAGAAAAAATAAGCTTATAAAAATAAACAAAATTTCAAAAATTTAAAATTTTATTTAGTAATATAATTTACTTTGATTTTGAATTATTTTGGGTTCTACAAATATATTTTATTAATAATAGTTTATTAATTTATTTTTCGATCATTATATTAATATATATTACTAAAATTGTTTATATTAAATTTACATCAAATATAATTATTAAGATTATTATAACTAAGTATTGTATTCATATTTTAGAAAGATTAAAAAATTATTATATTTTCAAAGGTTATAACCTTTGAAATTCACGAAAATTCATAAAAATAATTTTTTTTATTTCATTGATTAAATAAAACCTATAAACACCTAAATGTGCAAACATATAAATCAATAAACTCTTTAATCCCAAAACCACAAAAAACTTAAACCATTAAATAGGTATACCCAAAATAATAAATCATATATCTCTTTTTTATTAGTATTCATTATAATTTTAAATATTCTTATTAATTATTTATCAATTTATTTTTATAGAAATATTAATTACAAAATAAATTATTAGTGAGACAGATAAAATTTAAATAATTTATTTTTCATCAAAAAAATATAAGATTTTAAAAAGAGGCAAAATTTTAAAACAAAATATTATTATTTAGTAATTTATTTTAATTTAAATTTGAATAATTTTAGATTTTGCAATTAAATTTTAATTTATATCATTCTAATTAATAATAGTTTATTAATTTTTTTATTGATCATTATTATAATATCTATTAAAAAAAATTATTTATATTGATTTTAAATTATATATAATTATCAAGATTATTAAAACTAAATATTATATTCACATTTTAAAAAAAATTAAAAATTATTATATTTTCAAAGGTTACAACCTTCAAAAATTAGATAAAAGCACTTAATGCATAAACACTTAAATGACTAAACCCCAAAACACCTAAATACTTATACCATTAAACCTGTATATCCTGAATAATAAATAATAAATAATAAATAATAAATCTCAATTTTATTTGTATTCATTATAATTTTAAATATTTATTTTAATTATTTATTACTTTATTTTTATATAATTATAAATTACAAAATAAATTATGAGGAATACAAATATAATTTAAATAATTTACTTTTAATAACAAATATATAAACTTATAAAAAAGCAAAATATTAAAAAAAATTATTATTTAGTAATATATACATTGATTTTGAATAAATTTAGATTTTGCAAATATATTTTAAATAATATCTATCTTATTAATAATAGTTTATTAATTTATTTATTGATCATTATTATAATATCTAGCAATGTGATTATTTATAATGAATTTAAATGACTTATATTTATTGAGATTTTTATAACTAAATATTATATTTACATTTGAAAAAAATTTAGAATTTTTTATTTTTTCTAAGGTTATAACCTTCAAAAATTAGTAAAATAAAATAAAAATAAATTTTTTGTTATATCATTGTTTAAATAATAATTATAGACCACTAAATGCCTAAACACTTAAATCTATAAACTCTTAAACACAAAAGCGCCTAAACACTTAAAATATTAAACTCGTAAACCTTAAATATAATTTAAATAATTTATTTTTCATAAACAAAATATAAGCATATAAAAAGAAGCAAAAACTAAAAAACAAAAATTATTATTTGGTAATAAATTTTACTTTGATTTTGAATAATTTTAGGTCTTGCAATTATATTTTAATTTATATCTATCATATTAATAATAGCATATTAATTTATTTTTTGATAATTGATATCATATCTATCAATAAAATTGTTTATATTTAGTTTATATTATATATAATTATAATGATTCTTATTACTAAATATTGTATTCACATTTTTAAAAAATTTTAAAATTATTATATTTTCAAAGGTTATAACCTTTGAAAATGTAAGAAAATATCAAAAATAATTTTTTTGTTATATCATTGTTTAAATAAATCCAATATACTACTAAATGCCTAAACACTTAAGTCAATAACTACGAAATCTTGAAAACCCTAAATAGATAATCCTTTTAAACTAGTATACCCTGAATAATAAAAAATAAATCTCAAAATAAATTTTTTCATAATAATTTAAAATATTCATTTTAATTATTTATTCGTTTATTTTTATTAAATATTAATAACAATATAAATTATGCGTTAGAAAAATATAATTTATATAAATTATTTTTCATCAAAAAATATAGATAAACTTATATAAAGAATAAAAAAATACAAAAGAAAAATTTATTATATAGTAATATATTTTGCTTTCCTTCTGAATCATTTAAGGTTTTGTAATTATATTTTAATTGATATCTATCTTATTAATAATAGATTATTAATCTATTTTTTGATCATTATTAGAATATTTATCAATAAAATTATTTATATTCAATCTATATGAAATATAAATATAATGATTATTATAACTATATTGAATTCACTATTTAAAAAAATTTAAAACTTATTATATTTTCAAAGGTTATAACATTTGAAAATATCAAAAAATAATAAAAATAAATTTTTTATTTATTTATTGTTTAAATAAAACCTATAACCACTAAATGCATACACAGTTAAATCAGTAAACTCTTAAACCTCGTAATGCATAAATACATAAACCATTAAACCGCTATATACTACTTAATAATTAATAAATCTAATTTTTATTTCTATTTATTATAATTTTAAATATTCATTTTAATTATTTATTAGTTTATTTTTATTGAAATATTTATTAATAAATAAAGTATGAGTGTGATAATATAATTTAAATAATTTATTTTTAATCAATAAAAGTATTTACACTTATAAAATAAGTAAAAATTTAAAAATAAAAAATTATTAATAAGAAATATATTTTACTTAAATTTGAATCAATTTTTGTTTTGTAAATATTTTATAATTAATATCTATCTTATTATTAATAGTTTATTAATTTAATTTTTTATCATTATTATTATATCTATCAATAAAATTGTTTATATTGAATTTATATGATATATAATTATTAATATTATTATAACTAAATATTATATTCATATTTCAAAAAATGTTAAATATTATTATATTTTCAAAAGTTATGACCTATGAAAATGAGAAAAATTTACAAATTTTTTTTTGTTATTTTATTGTTTAAATAAAACCTATAAACGACTAAATGGCTAAAAACATAAATCGCTAAACTTTTAAATGACAAAACCTCTAAATACTTAAACAATTAAACTAGTATACATTAATAATAAATCATAAATTTCATTTTAATTTTTATTTAGTCTAATTTTAAATTTTTATTTTTAATTATTTATCAGTTTATTTTTATAGAAATATTAATTACAAAATAAATTATTAGTAAGATAGATCTAATTTAAATTAAACCGGTATACCCTAAATAATAAATTATAAAACTCATTTTTTTTATTATAATTATAAATATTCATTTTAATTATTTATTCGTATATTTTTATATAAATATTAATTATAAAATAAATTATGAGTTAAACAAATATAATTTATATAAATTATTTATCATCAAAAAAAATATAGATAAATTTTTAAAAACAAATATCAAAATAAAAAATTATTATATAGTAATATATTTTGCTTAGCTTCTGAATCATTTTAATATTTGTAATTATATTTTAAATGATATATATATTATTAATAAAAGATTATTAATTTATTTTTGATCATTATTAGAATATTTATCAATAAAAATGTTTATATTGAATTTATATGATATATAAATATAATGATATTTATGACTAAATATTATATTCACTTTTGAAAAAAAATTTAAAATTATTATATTTTCAAAGGTTATAACCTTTGAAAATTTGAAAAAAAAAAATATTTTTTTATTATTTCATTGTTTAAATAAAAACCTAAACACCACTAAATGCCTAAACACTTAAATCACTAAACTACAAAATCCTGATACCCCTATATAGATAAACCTTTAAACCAGTATACACTAAATAATAATTAATAAATCTCATTTTTATTTGTTTTCATTATAATTTTAAAAATTTATTTTGGATTTTAGTTTTTTATTTGTATATCTGTATTAATTATAAAATAATTTATGAGTTAAAAATATAATTTATAAAAATTATTTTTCATCAAAAAATAGATAAGCTTATAAAAAGAATAAAAATTTAAAAATAAATAATTATTATTTAGTAATATATTTTGCTTTGCTTCTGAATCATTTTAGGTTTTGATATTATATTTTAAGTAATATCAATCTTATTCATAATAGATTTCTAATTTATTTTTTGATAATTATTAAACTATCTATCAATAAAATTGATTATATTGAATTTATATGATATATATTTATTATGAATATTATAAATAAATATTGTATTCACTTTTCAAATAAAATTAAAAATTATTATATTTTCGAAAGTTATAAGCTTAAAAAATGAGAAAAAATAATAAACAAATATTTTTTGTTATTTCATTTTTTAAATAAAACCTATAGATCATTAAATGATTACTTACTTAAATTAGTAAGCTCATAAATGCCGAAACCCCTATATACATAAACCTTTTAATAGCTATATTCTACTTATTAAATAATAAATCTCATTTATATTTCTATTTATAATAATTTTAATTATTCATTTTAATTAATTATAGTTTAATTTTTTAGAAAAATTAATTCAAAATAAATTTCGAATGAGACAAATAATATTTAAAAAATTTATATTTAATCAAAAAAAAATAGAAGCTTACAAAAAGAAGGAAAAATCTAAAAATTAAATATTATTATTTAGTAATATATTTTGATTTGATTTTGAATCATTTTGTGTTATGTAAATATATTTTAATTAATATTTAGATTTTTAATAATAGTTTGTTAATTTAATTTTTGATCATTATTATAATATCTATCATTAAAATTGTTTATATTTAATTTATATGATATATAATTTCTAAGATTAATATTATTATACATGGTATTCACATTTAAAAAAATTTTAAAAATTATTTTCTTTTCAAATGTTATAACCTTTGAAAATCAAAAAAAATCAAAAATTTTTGTTTTTATTTTTATTATATAAATAAATCATATAAACCATTAAATGCCTAAAAACATAAATTGCTAAACTTATAAATGACAAAACCCCTAAATAATTTATCCATTAAACTGGTATACTATATATAATAAATAATAAATCTCATTTTTATTAGTATTCATTATAATTTTTAACATAAATCTTAATTATTTATTAGTTTTTTTTATAGAAATATAAATTAAAAAATAAATTATTAGTGAGACAAATATAATTTAAAAAATTTATTTTTCATCAAAAAATTTATAAGCATATAAATGGATACAAAATTTTAAAAATTTAAAATTAATATTTAGTAAAATATTTCAATTTGATTTTGAATTATTTTAGTTTTTGAAAATATATTTTAAACAATATTTATCTTATTAATAATTGTTTATTATTTTTTTATGATCATTAATATAATATATACCAATAAAATAATTTATATTGAATTTATATGATATTTAATTATTATGATTATTAACTTCATATTGTATTCACTTTTCAAAAAAAAATTAAAAATTATTATATTTTCAAAGGTTATAACCTTCAAAAATGAGAAAAATTAACAAAAATACTTTTATTTTATTTTATTTTTTTAAAAAAACCTATAATCCACTAAATACTTAAACCATTAAACCTATATAACCTAAATAATAAATAATAAATTTCATTTTTATTTGTATTCATTATAATTTTAAATATTCATTTTAATTATTTTTTAGTTTATTTTTATAGAAATATTAATTACAAAATAAATAATGAGTGAGACATAAAATTTAAAAATATTATTTTTTATGAAAAAAAATAAGCTTATAAAAATAAACAAAATTTCAAAAATTTAAAATTTTATTTAGTAATATAATTTACTTTGATTTTGAATTATTTTAGATTCTACAATTATATTTTAATTTATATCATTATTAATAATACTAGTTTATTAATTTATTTATTGATCATTATTATAATATCTATTAATAAAATTATTTATACTTAATTTACATTATATATAATTATTAAGATTATTATAACTAAATATTATATTCACATTTAAAAAAATTTAAAATTATTATATTTTCAAAGGTTACAACTTTCAAAAATTTAAAAATTCAAAATATTAAATCTTTTTTTAATTCTTTTGATAATAACTATAAATCACTAAATGTCTAAACAATTAAATCACTAAACACCTAAACACAAAAACACCTATATACTTAAACCATTAAACTGGTATATCCTGAATAATAAATAATAAATCTCATTTTTATTTGTATTCATTATAATTTTAAATAATAATTTTAATTATTTATTAGTTTATTATTATAGAATTATAAATTACAAAATAAATTATGTGTAAGAAAAATTAATTTAAATAATTTATTTATAATAACAAAAATATAAAGTTATAAAAAAAGCAAAACATTAAAAAACTCATTATTAAGTAATATATTTTACTTTGATTTTGAATAAATTTAGATTTTGCAAATATATTTTAAATAATATCTATTTTATTAAGAAAAGTTTATTAAATTTTTTTTGATCATTATTATAATATCTAACAATGTAAATATTTATATTGAATTTAAATGACTTATAATTATTAAGATTATTATAACTAAATATTATATTTTCAAAGGTTATAACCTTTGAAAATCATGAAAATTCATAAACGTAAATTTTTAGTTATTTCTTTGATTAAATAAAACCTATAAACACCTAAATGTCCAAACATATAAAGCAATAAACTCTTTAACCCCAAAACCACAAAAAACATAAACCATTAAATAGGTATACCCGAAATAATAAATCATAAATATCTTTTTATTAGTATTCATTATAATTCTAAATATACATTTTAATTATTTATCAATTTATTTTTATAGAAATATTAATTACAAAATAAATTATTATTGAGATAGTTATAATTTAAATAATTTATTTTTCATCAAAAAAATACATATGCTTATAAAATGAGGCAAAATTTTAAAATAACAAATTATTATTTAGTAATATATCTTATTTTGATTTTGAATCATTTTAGATTCTACAATTATATTTTAATCTATATCATTCTAATTAATACTAGTTTATTAATTTATTTATTGATCATTATTATAATATCTATTAATTAAATTATTTATATTTAATTTACATTATATATAATTATTAAGATTATTATAACTATATATTATATTCACATTTAAAAAAATTTAAAATTATTATATTTTCAAAGGTTACAACCTTCAAAAATTAAAAAATTTCCAAATATTTAATTTATTGTTTTTTAATTCTTTTGATAATAACTATAAATCATCAAAGGTCTAAACACTTAAATCACTAAACACCTAAACACAAAAAAACCTAAATACTTAAACCATTAAACTGGTATATCCTGAATAATAAATAATAAATCTCATTTTTATTTGTATTCATTATAATTTTAAATAATAATTTTAATTATTTATTAGTTTATTATTATATAATTATAAATTACAAAATAAATTATGAGTAAGAAAAATTAATTTAAATAATTTATTTATAATAACAAAAATATAAAGTTATAAAAAAAGCAAAACATAAAAAAACTTATTATTAAGTAATATATTTTACTTTGATTTTGAATAAATTTAGATTTTACAAATATATTTTAAATAATATCTATTTTATTAAGAAAAGTTTATTATATTTTTTTTGATCATTATTATAATATCTAACAATGTAAATATTTATATTGAATTTAAATGACTTATAATTATTAAGATTATTATAACTAAATATTATATTTACATTTGAAAAAAATTTAAAAATTATTATATTTTCAAAAGTTATAACCTTTTAAAATTTAAAAAATAATAAAAATACTTTTTTGTTATATCATTGTTTAAATAAAACTTATAAACCACTAAATGCCTAAATACTTAAACCTCTAAACTACTAAACACAAAAACCCCTAAATACATAAACCTTTAAACTAATAAACCTTAAATATAATTTAAATAATTTATTAAAATATTAATTACAAAATAAATTTTGAGTGATACAAATATAATTTAAATAATTTATTTTTCATCAAAAAAACATAAGCTTATAAAAATAAGCAAAAACTAAAAAAAATTATTATTTAGCAAAAAACATTACTTGGATTTTGAATATTTTTTGCAATTATATTTAAATTTATATCTATGATATTAATAATAGCATATTAATATTTTTTTGATAATTGATATCATATCTATCAATAACATTGTTTATATTTAGTTTATATTATATATAATTATAATGATTATTATTACTAAATATTGTATTCACATTTTTAAAAAATTTTAAAATTATCATATTTTTAAAGGTACCTTTGAAAATGTGAAAAAATATCAAAAATAATTTTTGTGTTATTTCATTGTTTAAATAAAACCTAAAAACAACTAAATGCTTAAAAAAATAAACTACTAAAGTCATAACGAAAAAACCTTTGAACACTTAAAATATTAAACTGGTATACATTTATAATAATTCATAAATTTCATTTTAATTTTTATTCAGTATAATTTTAAATTTTTATATTAATTATTTATCAGTTTATTTTTATAGAAATATTAATTACAAAAAAAATTATTATTAAGACAAATCTAATTTAAATTAAACTTGTATACACAAAATATTAACGAATAAATCTCAATATATCTTTTTTCATTATAATTTTAAATATTCATTTTAATTATTTATTTGTTTATTTTTAAATAAATATTAATTAGAAAATAAATTGAGTTAGAAAAATATAATTTATATAAATTAATTTTCATCAAAAAAATATGAATAAACTTTATAAAAGAAAAAAAAATTTTAAAAAACAAATTATTATGTAGTAATATATTTTGATTTCTTCTGTATCATTTTAGGATTTTTTATTATATATTAATTGATATCTATCTTATTTATAATAGATTGTTAATTTATTTTTTGATCATTATTAGAATATTTATCAATAAAATTGTTTATATTGAATTTATATGATATATAAATATAATGATTATTATAACTAAATATTGAATTCACTTTTGAAAAAAATTAAAAAATTATTATATTTTCAAAGTTTATAACCATTGAAAATATCAAAAAATAATAATAATAAATATTTTGTTATTTTAATTTTTAAATAAAACCTATAAACCACTAAATACATACACAGTTAAATCAGTAAACTCTTAAGTCGCGTAATGCCTAAATACATAAACCATTAAACCATTATATGCTACTTAATAATTAAGAAATATAATTTTTATTTAAATTTATTATTATTTTAAATATTCATTTTAATTATTTATAAGTTTATTTTTATAGAAATATTTATAGCAAAATAATGTATGAGTGTGACAAATATAATTTAATTAATTTATTTTTAATAAAAAAATATACGGTTCTAAAAGTAATAAAAATTTTAAAATTAAAAATTATTATCCAGTAATATATTTTACTTTAATTTTGAATCAATTTGGGTTTTGTAAATATTTTTTAATTAATATTTATCTTTTTATTAATAGTTTATTAATTTAATTTTTGATCATTTTTATATTGTCTATCAATAAAATTATTTATATTGAATTTATATGATATATAATATTAATATTATTATAACTAAATATTGTATTCACATTTCAAAGAATTGTAAATATTATTATATCTTCAAAGGTTATAACATATCAAAATGATAACAAATTATAGAAATTTTTTTTGTTATTTTATTTTTTTATATAAAACCTTTAAACCACTAAAAGCCTAAAAACATAAATCGCTAAACTCCTAACTACAATACCTCTATATACTTAAACTATTAAACTGGTATACATTAATAATAAATCTTAAATCTCATTTAATTTTTATTCAGTATAATTTTAAATTTTTATTTTAATTATTTATCAGTTTATTTTTATATAAATATTAATTACAAAATAAATAATTAGTGAGACGGATCTAATTTAAATTAAATCGGTATCTCTAAATAATAAATAATAAATCTCATTTTTTTGATTATAATTTTAAATATTCATTTTAATTATTTATTTGTTTATTTATATAAAAATATTAATTACAAAATAAATTATGAGTTAGACAGATATAATTTATGTAAATTATTTTTCATCAAAAAAATATAAATAAAATTATTAAAAAAAAGATTCAAAAACAAAAAATTATTATATACTAATATATTTTTCTTTCCTTCTTAATCATTTTATGTTTTGTAATTATATTTTAATTAATATCTATCTTATTATTAATGGATTATTAATTTATTTTTGATTATTATTAGAATATTTATCAAAAAAATTATTTATATTGAATTTATATAATATATAAATATAATGATTAGTATAACTAAATATTGTATTCGCATTTGAAAAAAATTTAAAAATTATTATATTTTCAAAATTTATAACCTTTGAAAATATCAAAAAATAATAAAAATAAATTTTTTGTTATATTATTTTTTAAATAAAACCGGATGGGGATTACAAATCTCAAGTCCCTTCCCACAGTTCGGAGATTTTTTTTTGAAGATCCAAACCCGACCCATGGGTTGAAAATATCAGGACGGGACGGGACGGAGATCGGGGATTTTGGGTAGGATAAAATGGTTTCGGGACTGAACGGAGTTCGGACATTTTTTTAAATTTATTTTCTTCAAACCGACCAAGTTAGTTCATGCCGAAACTTTTTGTTGTACAATTTATCATTCCTTAGTTATGTATCTTTCAAACTCAAATTGGGCCAATTTTGTTTTGTCAAATAGGATGAATACCACAAACGAGTTCCATTACCTTGTCAAAAGCTTTGATGTGCAGAAAAGGATAGAAATGTTAAAAAGATCGGGATCGAGTTGTGTGCTTAATTTGGTTCTTTGTTTTTTCACAAGTTGGCTTTGTTTAGAGGAGTGATAGTTAACCATAATAGAAATACTGCATTTTTTTAACAATTACTTAAAATATTAAGAAATTGCTAAAGATGACCACAAATATTAGTAGCAGCAATTACTACTTAAGTAATTGCTAAAATTAGGCAGCTTAATATAACAAAAAAATACAACTAATAACAACCATGATAATAATCATTTCAAAGGTCCATCTCAGAACAGCAACAAAAATCCAAATCCAATTAATTATCTCTTCTACAACTCTTCCCTTTTCTTCCTCCACTGTAGAAGGACAACCAAAGATGAAAACATGTTAATCATGTAGATATAAATTTCAAATATGAAAGAGTAATAAAAAAACAAAATATTACCTTATAAAATTTAATACACCTATTCCAAATTTAGTTGGCCAACTATAGTTGGAAAAATATTTGGATCTTGTTACCCTTCTAAAAATTGTAATTGATCCATATTTTTATTTTATTGAATGAATAAAATAAGTAAACGTGAAATTAAAATTTACAAGATTTGTATACTAACCTGTTTCATTATCATCAAGGTCTTGAACTAATTTTTCAATTTCAATAGATTTGTTTGAGCTTCTCAACCAATCTTGTAGATATATGAGAACTTCAGCTGTAATCGGTGTTAAAGAACTCCTAAATTTATCTAAAGTTCTCCCCCTAGTGCTAAATGTAGATTCATAGGCCATAGTAGATGCTTGGATAGCCAATACATCCTTTGCTACATTTGCCAAAGAAGGATACCTAACCTCATTTACCTTCCAATAGTTTAGAAGATCAAAATCAATTCTATTTTTTCAAGTTTTTTCTAAAAGTACCTATCCAACTCTTCCAAAGCTGAAACTTCTTGTTCATTCTCAAATTCAACAAAAAAAATTATCAACATAATTATCACTACCATCAAAGAAATCATCATTTTTATTCAACACAGTAGAAGAGAAATCATCTTCTTTTGATTCATCTTCATTTAAATCTTTATAATCATCCATCATCTCATTTAAAGCATTTATAACATTTTTCATCAAATTTTTAGCCAATTCCTCTCCATAATGCTAAGTGTACTTAGCCTTGAGATATTTTAGCTTATATCTAGGATCCAACACTACTGCTACAAAAAGAATAATATTTGTTGACTGAAGAGAACCCCAATATTTGTTGAATTTATGCCTCATTTTCTTACACATTTCATACACCATTGTATCTCTACTATTTTCACAAAGCTCAATTTTTTTCAAAATTCGAATAATCTCATAAAAATAAACACTAGAGGTAAAATATTATGACCTAGAAAATTTACAAGTTACCTCATAAAAAGATTTCAAGAAACGAGCCAAAAATTTGGTGTTTGTTCAGTCTCTTTCAGTTGGAATGTTTGAACCAAACTCATTCAAAAACCTTGTCTTTGTCCACCAACTTATCAAATACTTTTTGATATTTTATATTAGTTTGTAGCATCAAATAAGTTGAATTCCATCTTGTAGGACAATCTAATTGCAATGAAGATACTTATGTAAAGTTTGATTCTTCAACACATAACTTAAACATATCTAATCTTTTAGGATTGCTCCTCACATATTTCAACATACCTCTAATTTTTTGTATAGCACCCTCAACTACTACAATGCCATCTCTGACAATTATGTTTAGGATATGAGTACAACATCTCATATGAAAATGCTCGCCTCTCAAAAATACAACACTTTTCTTCACAAGCCTTTTTTTCAATTATTCAATTGCAACATCATTATTTGATGCATTGTCAATAGTAATACGCATCAACTTTCTCAAACCACATTCATTCATGCAAAACTCAATAGCATTTCTAATATTAACTCCAGAATGACTTTTAATTACACAAAAGTTCAAAAGCCTTTTATGCATATTCCATTGAGAATCAATGAAATGAACATTCAAACATATATAAGATAAATTTTGAATGCTAGTCCAAGTGTCGGTAGTCAATGAAAATCTATAATAATGATATGATATACTATTAAATAATTTCTTCTTTTCCTTCTCAAACAAAGAAAAAAAATCCCTCACTATAGAGTGCCTAAATGGAATTTTATATTGAGGCACACTAACTTCACAAAACTTCTTAAACTCACGCCTCTCAACAAAACAAAAAGGCAATTCATCTTTTATGATCATTTTCACAAAAGCCTCCCTAAGTAGTTGTTGATCAAATTGCCAACAAGTTAATTTATTGTCCTCTGAACTAGTACCTTTAGTGAAACTCAACAAAGATTGTATCTTGTCTTTACCTTGGTGAGCTTCTATTAATTCTTTTTTGTGTGGAAATTTATTACAAGTCTCTCTAAAGTATTTCCATAAACCCGAAGTACCTTGATCACTTTTTGTCAAATATTCTTTCTTACACCATATACAAGCTGCCCTACCAGTTTCATTTCCCTCTGAATCAACTAATATCTCATAAGTTTCCCAAACAGCAAACTTATACTTTTTATGAGCTTGAGGTTCAGATGTACCTTGACTTTCTTTTACTATCGGAATTGAAGAACCTGCCGTAATAATAGGACAGTTTGTGAAATGATGATGATTGGATTTACCATTACTTTGATCATTCGAGATGTGATCATCTTCAATTTATTGTATTTTTCATTTACCAATAAATTGTGCCATCTGTATTGCCATTAATTAATATGATATGTCAATCATAAATACATATAAATATTTCAAACAAGCAAGCTCTACAAAACTTTTTATAACACATTCAGCCCACTCATTCGGCCCAACCACAACACCACAACGAATACTCAACAAAACTGACTGAGACACATAATAAAAATAATTAATCACTCAATTCTCATTAGAAAAACAAACCAAAAGGTAGGTGGCATCTGAGACATGGTGGAGGCAACCAGAAGTGTCATGGACAAAGGCTGGACCTAATTGAACATGCCTGGAATGGCATGAGGTGTCTTGGAACTCGTCGGAACAGAAATAGGTGCGTAGGAATTGGATGGGCAGTAGCAGAATTGGTGGCATCTTCATGTTATATAATATATATATATATATTCCTGGTTCTAGTATCGGGTTTTTAGGATGGGATGGTTCTCGAGATGGATATTGCTTAAGATCCGGAACCATCCCAAAAAAAAATATACGTGACAGAGAGGGACGGGAAAATTCAAAGTCAACGGATTTTTCTCAGTCCCGATTCTTTCGCGACAAGACTTCAGGTCGGGTCGCGAATCTCCGAGTCCCGTGAGCAGCTCTACTAAATGCATATAATGTTAAATCAGTAAACTCTTAAATCCCGTAATGCCAAAATACATAAACCATTAAACCGCTAAATACAACTTAATAATTAATAAATCTATTTTTTATTTCTATTTATTATATTTTTAAATATTCATTTTAATTATTTATTAGTGTATTTATTTAGAAATATTTATTACAAAATAAATTATGAGTGGGACAAATATAATTTAAATAATCTATTATTTATCTAATAAAAATATACACTTATAAAAGAAGTATAAATTTAAAAATTAAAAATTATTATCAATTAATATATTTTACTTTAATTTTGAATCAATTTGGGTTTTGTAAATATTTTTTAATTAATATCTAAATTAATATTAATAGTTTATAAATTTAATTTTTGATCATTATTATAATATCTATCAATAAAATTATTTATATTGAATTTATATGATATATAATTATTAATATTATTATAAAAAAATATTGTATTAAAATTTCAAAAAATTTTAAATATTATTATATTTTCAAATGTTATATCCTATGTAAATGATAAAAAATTATAAAAATTTTTTTTGTTATTTTATTTTTTTAAATATAACCTATAAACCACTAAAAGCCTAAAAACATAAATTGCTAAACTCCTAAAGACAAAACCTCTAAATACTCAAATTATTAAACTGGTATATATTAATAAAAAATCATAAATCTAATTTTAATTTTTATTCAGTATAATTTAAAATTTTTATTTTAATTATTTATGAATTTATTTCATAGAAATATTAATTAGAAAATAAATTATTAGTGAGACAGATCTATTTTAAATTAAACCGATATCCCTAAATAATAAATAATAAATAATAAATAATAAATCTCATTTTTTTTTCATTATAATTTTAAATATTCATTTTAATTATTTATTTGTTTATTTATATATAAATATTAATCAGAAAATAAATTGAGTTAAAAAAATATAATTAATATTAATTATTTTTCTTCAATAAATTATTGATAAAATTTTTAAAATAAAAAAAAATTTCAAAACAAAAAATTATTATATAGTAATATATTTTCTTTTCTTCTAAATCATTTTAGGTTTTGTAATTATACTTTAATTGATATCTATCTTGTTAATAATAGATTATTAATTTATTTTTTGATCATTATTAGAATAATTATCAATAAAATTGTTTATATTGAATTTATATGATATATAAATAAAATGATTATTATAACTAAATATTGAATTCACTTTTGAAAAAAATCTAAAAATTATTATATTTAATAAGGTTATACCCTTTGAAAATATCAAAGAATAATAAAAATATATTTTTTATTATTTTATTTTTTTAATGAAACCTATAAACCACTAAATGCATACACAGTTAAAATCAATAGTTTATAAATTCAAATTTGATCATTATTATAATATATATTAATAAAATTATTTATATTGAATTTATATGATATATAATTATTAATATTATTATAACTAAGTATTGTAATCACATTTCAAAAAATTTTAAATATTAATATATTTTCAAAGGTTATAACCTATGAAAATGAGAAAAAATTATAAAATTTTTTTTTAATATTTTATTTTTTAAAATAAAACAATTAAACCACTAAAAGCCTAAAAACATAAATCGCTATAATCCTAAATGAAAATTCCTCTAAATACATAATCCATTAAACTGGTATACAGTAATAATAAATCATAAATCTCATTTTAAATTTTATTTAGTATAATTTTAAATTTTTATTTTAAATATTTATCAGTTTATTTTTATAGAAATATTAATTACAAAATAAATTATTAGTGAGAAATCTCTAATTTAAATTAAACCAGTATCCCTAAATAATAAATAATAAATAATAAATAATAAATAATAAATCAAATTTTTTTTATTATAAATTTAAATATTCATTTTAATTATTTATTTGTTTATTTTTATAAATATATTAATTACAGAATAAATTATGAGTTAGACAAATATAATTTATATAAATTATTTTTATTCAAAAAAATATACATAAACTTTTTAAAAGAAAAAAAAAATTCAAAAAAAATATTATTATATAGTAATATATTTTGCTCTGCTTCTGAATCATTTTAGGTTTTGTAATTATATTTTAATTGATATCTATTTTATTAATAATAGATTATTAATTAATTTTGTGATCTTTAATAAAATATTTATCAATAAAATTGCTTATATTAAATTTACATGATATATAATTATTAAGATTATTATAACTATATATTATATTTATATTTGAAAATAATTTAAAAATTATTATATTTTTAAAGGTTATTATCATCTTTGAAAATGAGATAAAATCACAAAAATAAATTTTTTGTTATTTTATTGTTAATATAAAACCTATAAACTATTAAATGCCTAAATGCTTAAATCATTAAACTTCTAAACCCCAAAACCCTTAAATACTTAAACATTTAAACCATCTTTAAAGGTTTGATATTTATAAATAATATATAAATATCTATCAATAAATAATAGTTTATTAATTTATTTTATGATCATTATTATATTTATATTTATATTTATTTTATTAATATCTATCAATAAAATTGTTTTTTTTTAAATTTACATGATATATAATTATTAAGTTTATTACAGCTAAATATTGTATTCACATTTGAAAAAAATTTAAAAATTATTATATTTATAAAGATTATAACCATCAAAATTGATAAAAAATTTAAAAAATAATTTTTTTGTTATTTCATTATTTAAATAAAACATATACACTACTAAATGCCTAAACACTTAAATCACTAAACTCCTAAACTCCTAAATACTTAAACCATTAAATTGGTATACCCTAAAGAATTAATCATAAATCTCAATTTTATTTGGATTCATTATAATTTTAATATTCATTTTAATTATTTATAAGTTTATTTTTATCGAAATATTAATTGCAAAATAAAATTATTAATGAGACAAATATAATTTAAATAATTTATCCTCTTCAAAAAAATATTAATGCTTATAAAAAGAATCAAAATTTTAAAAATAAAAATTATTATTTAGTAATATATTTTACTTTGATTTTGAATCATTTTACGTTTTGCAAATATATTTTAATTAATATCTATCTTATTAATAATAGTTTATTAATATATTTTATGATCAGTATTATAATATCGATCAATAAAATTATTTATATTGAATTTACATGATATTTAATTTTTATGATTATTATAATTAAATATTATATTAACATTTGAAACAAAATTAAAAATTATAATATTTTCAATGGTTATAACCTTGAAAATGAGAAAAAATCATAAATATGATTTTTTTGTTATTTAATTATTTAAATAAAACCTATAAACCACAAAATACCTAAATACTTAAATTACTAAACTCCTAAACCCTGATACTGGTGCACCACACACATATAGCAACAGACCACAGTACACACGTGCACATATTCTTGTCCATTTTAGTGGCACATTTAGAGGGGCCAGCAAGTCCTAGAAGCAGCCAGAAGTATGGGCCACCAGCTTGTAGAGGGCCCCGCTAGCAAGCCGAGATGATAACATTCAGACAACTAACAAGACCGACCAAAGTGGTCGGGAGTAAACCCAGGAGTAGCTAGAAATGGGTCCCACTAGCCCTATCATGCAACATAGAGGGCCACCCAACCGTCTCCCAACAAGAGTAGCGGGTAATCCATGATTAATTGGAGAGCCGGAAAAATCCAAAGCATCACCAAGCAAGGCTAGTAATCAATGGAGTCCAGACCAGCCACACGGTAGCGAAAGATTCAAACTTGTAGTTTATGTTTGTAGTCTTATTTGTATTTTGGACTTTGTATGCACCATGTACTTGTAGAGACGGATCATGACATACTCACACGCACAATCTTCTCTGTTCTCTAAGTAGCATGCAATGAGGGAAACTGGGCCCATGAGTATCTAACGGTGGGGCCTACTAATGCATTTTGTAAATACGCATTAGGCAATGCTACACTCCCGAAAGCAGAAGAGCAATCTTTATAGCATTTTGTAATTTTACTTGTTATTTAGCTTGGTTGTACGCGTAGATAATTTGACTATGAGATGGACCTCATCACACATGCACACTGATGCATGCATATTTTTTGATATTTTGTTGGTACAACATGCAGCCACTTCTTGGAGCTTGAAAAGGAAGCATCCTAACACAAGAGATACTCTTTTGAGGATCATTGGAGCAAAAGAATGTGGAATTCAGAGGTGAGAATGAATTGACAATGTGTTGTAGATATGAACTTGTGGATTTATGAGTATTTAGTTTTACATGTATTTCATTGCATAGCAATGACATAGGCAAACACTTTATTCTGCATGTCACACACATTCACAATCTTATATTTGCATAGTTTTAATATGGTCCATCATTCAGGTTCCTCCAAAAGGCTTGGAAAAATCTAATTGGAAAGGACGCAGTGTGCATAATGACTCAATGCCAACTCTGAAGTATGGGAATGCCAGGTGATTTTAGTTGTATTCGTACGCTTGGAATTATTAGGCATTTTGTTTTTTTATGTATTTTATGTATAGAATCATTAAGGTGCATAGGATTTGTTGGGATGGCCTAAATTAGTCAGCTTTTTAGTCTCTTGTAAAATGCATGCCTAAATGATAAATAAAAGTGTGTATTTTCCAAAAAAAAAACCATAAACCCTAAACTTTAAATCCTAAATTTTAAACGATAAACTATAACCCTACTCCATGAACCATAAATCCTAAATCTCTTGTTGTGCACTTTTATAATCAAATGACTAAATGTTAAATTTAAATTGAAATTCACAACTTTTAGGAATGTCACAGATTTATCTTTTTGTATATGTAACACTAAGTCATGACTCAAGGGGGGAGTTATGGATTCAGTCTCTTTCTTGCTTTAGATTATTCTAGCATTAGCAATGGTCATGATTGTATATTTTGTCTCTAGAACACAAAATCATATCGATGAGAATATGCCATAACTTGTGTCTCTCTATTGAACATATTGTTATGGCACTAAGAATGATCATGAATGCATATTTAATCACTATATACTAGGTCACAGTATTGGATATGACCATAGCTTGTGCATTTTATCTTTATATTGCAAAGTCATTGCACTAGGAATGATTGTAACTTTGGACATTCCTCAAGAGCAAAAGTCATGACCATAGAAATAGTTAAAGCTCGAGTACTACTCTTTATAATTTTCTATAGCTAAATTCTTGGGATTGGAAATATGACTATGTCTTTTTCATTTGATTTGTGACCTCAAGTGTCAATATGCAAGACTAATAATTTGAGCAATTATTAAAACCTTTTATACATTTGAATATGATTCATTTACACCTTTTTGGGTATTGTGCACTTGTATACATAACTCATTTAATATAAAAAGAAAGAAATGATACTTTTATTATCCATGAGGATATAAAAAAAAGGCTTAGACACGCCAATAAAATAAAATTTTTAGATTCTTGATTGAAAGAGAGCCCATACTTCTTGCCCTGCTCAAACTGCCCTGGGGCTAGTTTGTTATAATAGGCTACAAGGTGGTTATTTTTTTAGAGGTGAACTATGTTTTAAAAAATTTGCTTTGAGTGTGTGCATGAGAGATATTTTAGAAGAAATTACAATAATCAATATAAATAGCATCCTCAACAACTATCTGTTCCAACACATAGGGGTACAACTTTGGTTTAGCCTGTTAGCCTACATGAGTCAAATTACCTTTGATAGCTCAGTGATTCAACATCAAATATGATGTGACAAAATAGAGATAAAGTAAAAGCTCCTATTATTTTAGTTAGAGCTTTTGCAATCATTCTAGAGTTGAGAGAGGAACAAAATAAATTATTTTAATTATTTAGTATAATTTTAATATTTATTTTAATTATTTATCAGTTTATTTTTATAGAAATATTAATTACAAAATAAATTATTAGTGAGATAGATCTAATTTAAATTTAACCGGTATATCCTAAATAATAAAGAATAAATCTCATTTTTTTCAATTTAATTTTAAATATTCAAATTTAATTATTTATTTGTTTATTTTTATATAAATATTAATTACAAAATAAATAATGAGTTACACAAATATAATTTATATAAATTATTTTTCATCAAAATAATATAGATAAACTTTTTAAAAGAAAAAAAAATTTCAAAATAAAAAATTATTATATAGTAATATATTTTGCTTTGCTTCTGAATCATTTTAGGTTTTGTAAATATATTTTAATTGATATCTATCTAATTAATAATAGATTATTAAGTTATTTTTTCATTATTATTAGAATATTTATCAATAAAATGTTTTATATTGAATTTATATGATATATAAATATAATGATTATTATAACTAAATATTGAACTCACTTTTGAAAAAAATTTAAAAATTAATATATTTTCAAAGGTTATAATCTTAAAAATGAGAAATAATAATAAAAATAAATTTTTTGTTATTTCATTTTTTAAATAAAATCTATAAATCATTAAATGCTTAATTACTTAAATCAATAAGCTCATCAATCCTGAAACCCCTAAATACATAAACCTTTTAATAGCTATATACTACTTAATAAATAATAAATAATAAATAATAAATAATAAATCTCATTTTTATTTCTATTTGTTATAATTTTAAATCTTCATTTTAATTATTTATAGTTTAAGTTTTTAGAAAAATTAATTACAAAATAAATTTCGAGTGAGACAAATATTATTTAAATAATATATTTAAAAAAAATATAAGCTTATAAAAAGAAAGAAAATTTAAAAAATTAAATTTTATTATTTAGTTATATATTTTGATTTGATTTTGACTCATTTTGTTTTATGTAAATATATTTTAATTAATATTTATATTATTAATAATAGTTTATTAGTTTAATTTCTGATCATTATTATAATATCTATCATTAAAATTATTTATATTGAATTTATATGATATATAATTAGTAAGATTAATATAATTATACATGGTATTTACATTTCAAAAAATTTTAAAAATTATTTTATTTTCAAAGGTTATAACCTTTGAAAATCAAAAAAAAATCAAAAAAAGATTTTAAATTTTTATTATATAATTAAAACCTATAAACCACTAAATGCCTAAAAACATAAATTGCTAAACTCCTTAACGACAAAACTCCTTAATAATCAAACCATTAAATCGGTATACCATATATAATAAATCATAAATCTCATTTTAATTTGTATTCATTATAATTTTAAATATTAATTTTAATTATTTATTGTTTATTTTTTATAGAAATATTAATCACAAAATAAATAATGAGTGAGACAAATATAATTTTAATAATTTATTTTTAATCAAAAAAATAAGCTTTTATAAAGAAGTAAAAATTTAAAAACAAAAAATTATTATTTATTAATATATTTTACTTTGATTTTGAATTATTATATTTAGGTTTTGCAATTATATTTTAATTGTGATCAATCTTATTAATAATAGTTTATTAATTTATTATTTGATCATTTTTATAATATCGAACAATAAAATTACTTATATTCAATTGAAATGTCTTATAATTATTAATTTATTAAAACTAAATATTATATTTACATTTGAAAAAAATTTAAAAATTATTATATTTTCAAACGTTATAACCTTCAAAAATGATAAAATTTCACAAAAATAATTTTTTATTATTTTATTATTTAAATAAAACTTTAAAACCACTAAATGCCTAAACATTTAAATCTCTAGACTCCTAATGATCACAAAATAAAACTAAACATTCAAATGTAAATATAATATTTAGTTATAATAATCTTAATATTTATTAGACATTTAAATTCAATATAAGTAATTTTATTGATAGATATAATAATAATGATCGCAAAATAAATTAATAAACTATTATTAAAAAGATTGATAGAATTTAAATATAAATGCAAAACCTATAATGATTAAAAATCAAAGTAAAATATATTACTAAATGATATTGTTTGTTTTTAAATTTATACTTCTTTTTATAAGCTTATATTTATTTTTTGATTAAAAATAAATTATTAAAATTATATTTGTCTCCCTCTTTATTTATTTTGCAATTAATATTTCTATAAAAAATAAATTATTAAATAATTAAAATGAATAATTAAAATTATAATGAATACAAATTAAATTGAGATTTATGATTTATTATATATGGTATACTGGTTTAATGGATTGTTAATTTAGAAGTTTTGTCATTTAGGAGTTTAGCAATTTATGTTTTTACGCATTTAGTTGTTTATAGTTTTTATTTATATAATAAATTTTTTTTTGATTTTACCTGATTTTCAAAGATTATAACATTTAAATTTAAATAATTTTTAAAATTTTTTGAAATATGAATACCATGTATAATTATATTAATCTTACTATTTATATATCATATAAATTCAATATAAAAAATTTTAATGATGCATAGTATAATAATGATCAAAAATTAAATTAATAAACTATTATTAATAATATAAACATTAATTAAAATATATTTACATAACACAAAATGATTCAAAATCAAATGAAAATATATTACTAAATAATAATATTTAAATTTCAAATATTTCCTTCTTTTTATAAGCTTATATTTTTTATTGATTAAAAATAAATTATTTAAATAATATTTGCCACACTCAAATTTTTTTTGTAATTAATTTTTCTAAATAATTAAACTATAAATAATTAAAATGAATATTTAAAATTATAATAAATAGAAATAAAAATGAGATTTATTATTTATTTAGTAGTATATAGCTGTTAAAAGGTTTATGTATTTAGGGGTTTCGGGGTCTATGAGCTTACTAATTTAAGTAATTAAGCATTTAATGATCTATAGGGTTTATTTTAAAAATGAAATAACAAAAAAATTTATTTTTATTATTTTTTCTCATTTTTTAAGGTTATAACCTTTGAAAATATATTAATTTTTAAATTTTTATAAAAGTGAGTTCAATATTTAGTTATAATAATCATTATATTTATATATCATATAAATTCAATATAAAATATTTTATTGATAAATATTCTAATAATGATGAAAAAATAACTTATTAATCTATTATTAATTAGATAGATATCAATTAAAATATATTTACAAAACCTAAAATGATTCAGAAGCAAAACAAAATATATTACTATATAATAATTTTTTGTTTTGAAATTTTTTTTTCTTTTAAAAAGTTTATCTATATTATTTTGATGAAAAATAATTTATATAAATTATATTTGTGTAACTCATTATTTATTTTGTAATTAATATTTATATAAAAATAAACAAATAAATAATTAAATTTGAATATTTAAAAATAAAATGAAAAAAAAAATCAGATTTATTCTTTATTATTTAGGATATACCGGTTTAATTTAAATTAGATCTGTCTCACTAATAATTTATTTTGTAAATAATATTTCTATAAAATAAACTGATAAATAATTAAAATAAAATTTAAAATTATACTGAATAATTAAAATAATTTATTTTGTTCCTCTCTCAACTCTAGAATGATTACTAAAGCTCTAACCAAAATAATATGAGCTTTTACTTTCACTCTCTATTATGTCTCATCATATTTGATGTTGAATCACTCGGCTATCAAAGGTAATTTGACTTATTTATGCTAACAGACTAAACCAAAGTTTGACCCCTATGTGTTGAAATAGCTAGTTGTTGAGAATACTATTTATATTGATTATTTTAATTTCTTCTAAAATATCTCTCATGCACACACTGAAACAATATTTTTAAAACATAGTTCACCTCTAAAAAAATAACCACCTTGTAGCCTATTAGAACAAACTAGCCCCTGGGCAGTTTGAGAAGGGCAAGAAGTATGGGCTCTCTTTCATTCAAGAATCAAAAAATTTATTTTATTGGCATGTCTAAGCCCTTTTTTTATATCCTCATGGATATGAAAAGTATCATTTCTTTCTTTTTTTTATTAAATGAGTTATATATACAAGCTCACAATACCCAAAAAGGTGTAAAAGAATCATATTCAAATGTATAAAAGGTTTTAATCATTGCTCAAAATATTAGTCTTGCATATTGACACTTGAGGTCACAAATCAAAGAAAAAAGCCATAGTGATATTTCCAATCCCAAGAATTTTAGCTATAGAAAGTTATAAAAGTAGTACTCGGGCTTTAACTATTTCAAGGGTCATGACTTTTGCTCTTTAGGAATGTACAAAGTTACAATTTTCCTAGTGCAATGACGTTGCAATATAAAGATAAAATGCACAAGCTATAGTCATATCCAATACTGTGATCCAGAATTATAGTGATTAAATATGTATTCATGATCATTCTTAGTGCCATAACAATATGTTCAACAAAGAGACAAGTTATGGCATATTCTCATTGATATGATTTTGTGTTCTAGAGACAAAATATACAATCATGACCATTGCTAATGCTACAATAATCTAAAGCAAGAAAGAAACTGAATCCATGACTCACCCCTTGAGTCATGACTTTGTGTTACATATACAAAAAGATAAATCTGTGACATTACTAAAAGTTGTGAATTTCAATTTAAATTTAACACTTAGTCATTTGATTATAAAAGTGCAAAACATGAGATTTCAGATTTAGGGTTTATGGGTTAGGGTTATAGTTTATGGTTTGAGGTTTAGGATTTAAAGTTTGGGGTATGTGGTTTTTTTTGTTTTTTTTTTGGAAAATACACACTTTATTTATCATTTAGGCACACAACTTACAAGAGACTAAAAAGTTGGCTAATATTGGCCAGCCCACGAAATCCTATGCACCTTAATGATTCTATGAATAAAATACATAAAAAAAACAAAATGACTAATAATTCCAAGCGTACGAATACAACTAAAATCACATGGCATTCCTGGACTTCAGAGTTGGCATTAAGTCATTATGTGCACTACGTCCTTTCCATTCGGATTTGTCCACACCATTTGGAGGAACCTGAATGATGCACCATATTAAAACTATGAAAATATAAGATTGTGCATGTGCGTGACATGCAGCATCAAGCGTTTGCCTATATCATTGCTATGCAATGGAATAAATGTGAAACTGAATACCCATAAATCCACAAGTCCATATCTACGACACTTTGTCAATTCATTCTCACCTCTGAATTCCACATTCTTTTTCTCCAATGATCCTCAAAAAAGTATCTCTTGGGTTAGAATGCTTCATCCTTGAGCTCCAAGAAGTTGTTGTATGTTGCACCGACAAAATATCAAAAAATATGCATGAATGGGTGTGCATGTGTGATGAGGTCAATCTCATAGTCTAATTATCTACGCCTAAAACCAAGCTAGAATACAAGTAAAATTCCCAAATGCTATAAAGATCGGTCTTCTGCTCCCGGGAGTGTAGAATCGCCTAATGTGTATTTACAAAATGCATTAGTGGGCCCCACATAGAGATACTCATGGGCCCAATTGCCCCCATTGCATGCTACATAGAGAACAGACAAGATTGTGTGTGTGAGTATGTCATGATCCGTCTCTACAAGTACATGGTGCATACAAAGTCCAAAATACAAATAAGACTACAAACATAAACTACAAGTTTGAATCTTTCGCTACCGTGTGGCTGGTCTGGACTCCATTGATTACTGGCCTTGCTTGGTGATGCTTCGGATTTTTCCGGCTCTCCAATTAATCATGGATTACCCGCTACTCTTGTTGGGAGATGGTTGGGTGGCCCTCTATGTTGCATGATAGGGCTAGTGGGACCCACTCCTAGCTACTCCTGGGTTTACTCCCGACCACTTTACTCGGTCTCATCAGTTGTCTGAATGTTATCATCCCGGCTTGCTAGTGGGGCCCTCTACAAGCTGGTGGCCCATACTTCTGGCTGCTTCCAAGACTTGCTGGCCCATCTAAATGTGACACAAAAATGGACAATAATATGTGCATCATGTAATGTGGTCTGTTGCTATATGTGTGTGGTGCACTCATATCAGGGTTTAGGAGTTTAGTAATTTAAGTATTTAGGTATTTTGTGGTTTATAGGTTTTATTTAAATAATTAAATAATAAAAAAATATTTTTATGATTTTTTCTCATTTTCAAGGTTATAACCATTGAAAATATTATAATTTTTAATTTTTTTTCAAATGTTAATACAATATTTAATTATAATAATTATAAAAATTAAATATCATGTAAATTCGATATAAATAATTTTATTGATCGATATTATAATACTGATCATAAAATAGATTAATAAACTATTATTAATAAGATAGCTATTAATTAAAATATATTTGCAAAACCTAAAACGATTCAAAATTAAAGTAAAATATATTACTAAATAATAATTTTTTATTTTTAAATTTTTGATTCTTTTTATAAGCTTATAAATTTTTTTGATGAAGATAAATTATTTAAATTATATTTGTCTCATTCATAATTTTATTTTGCAATTAATATTTCTATAAAAATAAACTAATAAATAATTTAAATAAATATTAAAATTATAATGAATACAAATAAAAATGAGATTTATGATTACTTATTTAGGGTATACCAGTTTAATGGTTTCAGTATTTAGGAGTTTAGGAGTTTAGTAATTTAAGTGTTTAGGCATTTAGTAGTTTATATGTTTTATTTAAATAATGAAATAACAAAAAAATTATTTTTCAAATTTTTTATAAATTTTGAAGGTTATAACCTTGATAAATATAATAATTTTTAAATTTTTTTTCAAATGTGAATATAATATTTAGTTATAATAAACATAATAATTATATATCATGTAAATTAAAAATAAACAATTTTATTCATAGATATTAATAAACTAAATATAAATATAAATATAATAATGATCAAAAAATTAATTAATAAACTATTATTTATTGATAGATATTTATATATTATTTATAAATACTAAAACATTTAAAGATGGATTAATTGTGTAAGTATTTAAGGGTTTTGGGGTTTTGGGGTTTAGGAGTATAATGATTAAAGCGTTTAGCATTTAGTAGTTTATAGGTTTTATATAAATAATAAAATAACAAAAAATTTATTTTTGTGATTTTATCTCATTTTCAAAGATGATAACCTTTAAAAATATAATAATTTTTAAATTATTTTCAAATGTAAATATAATATTTAGTTATAATAATCTTTATAATTAATTATCATGTAAATTCAATATAAACAATTTTATTGATAAATATTCTAATAATGATCAAATAAAACTTAATAATCTATTATTAATAAGATAGATATCAATTAAAATATAATTACAAAACCTAAAATGATTCAGAAGCAAAGCAAAATATATTACTATATAATAATTATTTGTTTTGAAAATTTTTTTTTATTTTAAAAAGTTTATCTATAATTTTTTGATGAAAACTAATTTTTTAAAATAAATTAATGAACTACTATTAAATAGATAGATATTTTTTAAAATATATTTTCAAAACGTAATTTTATTCAATATCAAAGTAAAATATAATAATAAATAATAATTTTTTTGATGTTTTGCTTCTTTTTATAAGTTTATATTTTTTGTTATTAAAAGTAAATTATTTAAATTATCTTTGTCTTACACATAATTTATTTTTAATTTATAATTCTATAAAAATAAACTAATAAATAATTAAAATGAACATTTAAAATTAGAATGAATACAAATAAAATAGAGATTTATTATTTATTATCCATGATATACTAGTTTAATGGTTTAAGTATGTAGGTATTTTGGGGTTTAGTGATTTAAGTGTTTAGGACTATAGGGATTTATAGTTTTTATTTAAAGAATAAAAATAAAAAAATTAATTTTTTTGATTTTTTTTTTAATTTTTGAAGGTTATAACCTTTGAAAATATAATAATTTTTAATTTTATTAAATGTGAATATAATATTCAGTAATAATAAATTTAATAATTATATATAATGTAAACTCAATATAAATAATTTTATTAATAGATATTATAATAATGATCAATAAAAAATTAATAAACTATTATTAATAAGAATGATATAAGGATATATAATTTTTTTGATGAAAATTAAATTATTTAAATTAGATCTGTCTCACTAATAATTTATTTTGTAATTAATATTTCTATAAAAATAAACTGAGAAATAATTAAAATAAAAATTTAAAATTATGCTTAATAAAAATTAAATTGAGATTTATGATTTTTTATAAATGTACACATGTTTAATGGTTAATGTATTTAAATGTTTTGTCATTCAGGAGTTTAGCAATTTATGTTTTTAGGCATTTAATGGTTTATAAGTTTTATTTAAACAATAAAATAACAAAAAAAATTTGTAATTTTTTTCTATTTTCATAGTTTAAAACCTTTGAAAATATAATAATATTTAAATTTTTTTCAAATGTGAATACAATATTCAGTTATAATAATATTAAATATTATATATCATATAAATTCAATATAAATAATTTTATTGATAGATAATATAATAATGATAAAAATTTATATTAATCAATTATTAATAAAAAGATTGATATTAATTAAAAAAAATTTACAAAACCCAAATTGATTAAAAATTAAAGTAAAATATATTTCTGGATAATAATTTTATTTTTAAATTTTTACTACTTTTATATGTGTATATATATTATTTAATTAAAAATAAATTATTTAAATTATATTTGTCGCACTCATAATTTATTTTGTAATAAATAATTCTATAAAAATATACTAATAAATAATTAAAATTAATATTTAAAATTATAATAAATAGAAATAAAATTAGATTTATTAATTATTAAGTAGTATATAGCAGTTTAATGGTTTATGTATTTAGGCATTATGAGGTTTGGAAGGTTACTGATTTAATCGTGTATGCATTTAGTGGTTTATAGGTTGTATTAAAAATATAAAATAATAAAAGATTTATTTTTATTATTTTTTGATATTTTCAAAGGTTATAACCTTTGAAAATATAATAATTTTTATATTTTATTATTTGTGAATATAATATTTATTTATAATAATCATTATATTTATATATCATTTAAATTCAATATTAAAATTTTATTAATAAATATTCTAATAATGATCAAAAAATAAATTAATAATCTATTATTAATAAGATAGATACCAATTAAAATATAATTACAAAACATAAAATGATTCAGAAGAAAAGCAAAATATATTACTATATAATAATTTTTTGTTTTGAATTTTTTTTTTCTTTTAAAAAGTTTATAAATAATTTTTTGATGAAAAATAATTTATATAAATTATATTTGTTTAACTCAATTTATGTTGTAATTAAGATTTATATATAAATAAACAAATAAATAATTAATACTTTAATTTTTAAAATTATAATGAAAAAAAATGAGATTTATTATTTATTATTTAGGGATACCAGTTTAATTTAAATTAGATCCGTGTCACTAATAATTTATTTTGTAATTAATATTTCTATAAAAATAAACTGATAAATAATTAATATAAAAATTTAAAATTATATTGAATAAAAATTAAAATGAGATTTAAGATTTATTATTAATGCATACCAGTTTAATAGTTTAAGTATTTAGAGGTTTTGTCATTAGGAGTTTCGTGATTTATGTTTTTAGGCTTTTTGAGGTTTATTGGTTTTATATAAAAAAATAAAATAACAAAAAAATTTCTATAATTTGTTATCATTTTCATAGGTTATAACCTTTGAAAATATAATAATATTTACAATTTTTTGAAATGTGAATACAATATTTAGTTTTAAATTTATTAATAATTATATATCAAATAAATTCAATATAAACAATTTTATTGATAGATAATATAATAATGATCAAAAATTAAATTAATAAACTTTTAATAAAAAGATAGATATTAATTAAAAAATATTTACATAACCCAAATTGATTCAAAATTTAAGTAAAATATATTACTGGATAATAATTTTTAAATTTTAAATTTTTATATCTTTTAGAACCGTATATTTTTTTTTATTAAAAATAAATTAATTAAATTATATTTGTCGCACTCATACTTTATTTTGTAATAAATATTTTAATAAAAATAAACTAATAAATTATTAAAATGAATATTTAAAATCATAATAAAAAGAAATAAAAATTAGATTTATTAATTATTAAATAGTATATAATAGTTTAATGATTTATGTATTTAGGCATTACGAGGTTTTGGAGTTTACTCATTTAACTGTTTATGCATTTAGTAGTTTATAGGTTTTATTTAAGAAAAAAAATAAAAAAAATTATTTTTAGATATTTTCAAAGATTATAACCTTTGTAAATATAATAATTTTTAAATTTTTTTAAAAAGTGAATATATATTTATTTATAATAATCATAATAATTATATATCATATAAATTCAATATAAATAATTTTATTGATAGATATTCTAATAATTATCAAAAAATAAATTAAAAATCAATTATGAATAAGATTGATATTACTTAAAATATAATATCAAAACCTAAAATGATTCAAAAGCAAAGCAAAATATATTACTTTATAATAATTATTTGTTTTTAAATTTTTATTCTTTTTATAAGCTTATATATATTTTGATGAAAAATAAATATTATAAATTATATTTTTAACTCATATTTTATTTTATTATTAATATATATATAAATAAAAAACTAAACAATCAAAATGAATTTTTAAAATTAAAATGAAAATAAATAAAAATGAGATATATTAATAAATATTTAGGGGATACCCATTTAAATGATTATCTATATAGGGGTATCTGGATTTTGTAGTTTAGTGATTTAAGTGTTTAGGCATTTAGTGATTTATAGATTTTATTTAAACAATGAAATAATAAAAAAAATATTTTTATATTTTGTTTTTTCACATGTTCAAAGGTTATAATCTTTGAAAATATAATAATTTTAAAATTTTTTTCAAAAGTGAATACAATATTTATTTATAATAATTATTGAATTTATATATCATATAAATTAATTATAAATATATTTATTAATAAATATTATAATAATGATCAAAAAATAAATTAATAATCTATTATTAATAAGTTAGATATCAATTAAAATATAATTACCAAACCTAAAATGATTTAGGAATAAAGTAAAATATATTACTATATAATAATTTTTTGTTTTTAATTTTTTTTCTTTTAATAAGTTTATCTATATTTTTTTGTTGAAAAATAATTTATATAAATTATATTTTTCTAACTTATAATTTATTTTGTATTTAATATTTATATAAAAATAAATAATAAATAATTAAAATGAATATTTAAAATTATAATGAAAAAAATTAAAATAAGATTTATTATTTATTATTTATTATTTAGGATATACTTGTTTAAAAATATTTATCTATTTAGGGTTTTCGAGATTTAGAAGTTATTGATTTAAATATTTAGGCATTTAATGGTTTATAGCTTTTATTCAAACAATGAAATAACAATAAATTTATTTTTTATATTTTTTCAAATTTTCAAATGTCATAATATTTGAAGATATAATAATTTTAAAATTTTTTAAAAATTTGAATACAATATTTAGTAATAATAATTATTATAACTATATATAATATAAACTAAATATAAACAATTTTATTGATAATATTATATCAATTATCAAAAAATAAATTAATAAACTATTATTAATATTATAGATATAAATTAAAATATAATTAAAAAACCTAAAATGATTCAAAATCAAAGTAAAATTTATTACTAAATAATAATTTTTTTTAGTTATTACATCATTTTATAAGCTTATATATTTTTTCTTGAAAAATATATTATTTAAATTATATTTGTCACTCATAATTTATTTTGTAATTAATATTTATATAAATTATTTAAATTATATTTAAGGTTTACAAGTTTAAAGTTTTAGGTATTTAGGGGCTTCAGGGTTTAAAAGTTTATAGATTTATGTATATAGGCATTTAATGGTTTAAAAGTTTTATTTAAACAATGATATATCAAAAAATTTATTTTTGTTATTTTTTCTCATTTTTGAAGGTTATAACCTTTGAAAATATAGCAATTTTTAAATTTTTTTATATGTGAATACTATATTTAGTTATGATAATCTTAATAATTATATATCATGTTAATTCAATATAAACAATTATATTTATAGAATTTATATTAATGATCAAAAAATAAATTAATAAACTATTATTAATAAGATAGATATTTTTTAAAATATATTTGCAAAACATAAATTTATTCAAAATCAAATTAAAATATAATACTAAATAATAATCTTTTTGATGTTTTGCTTCTTTTTATAAGTTTATATTTTTTATTATAAAAAGTAAATTATTTAAATTATATTTGTCTTCCACATAATTTATTTTTAATTTATAATTCTATAAAAATAAACTAATAAATAATTAAAATGAATATTTAAAATTTTAATGAATACAAATAAAATTGAGATTTTTTATTTATTATTCAGGATATACTAGTTTAATGGTTTAAGTATTTAGGTATCATGGGGTTTAGTGATTTAAGTGTATAGGACTTTAGTGATTTATAGTTTATATTTAAAGAATGAAAAAATAAAAAATTAAATTATTTGATTTTTTTAAAATTTTTGAAGGTTATAACCTTTGAAATATAATAATTTTTAATTTTTGAAGGTTATAACCATTGAAAATATAATAATTTTTAATTTTATTTAAATGTTAATATAATATTTAGTTATAATATTCTTAATAATTATATAAAATGAAAACTCAATATAAATAATTTTATTAATAGATATTATAATAATGATCAATAAAAAATTAATAAACTATTATTAATAAGACGAAATAAATTAAAATATAATTGCAAAAACTAAAATGATTCAAAATCAAAATAAAATATATTACAAAATAATAAATTTTTGTTTTTAAAATTTTGCCTCTTTTTATAAGCATATATATATTTTTTGATAAAAAATAAATTATTTAAAATAGATCTGTCTCGCTAATAATTTATTATGTAATTAATATTTCTATAAAAATAAACTAATAAATAATTAAAATAAAAAATTAAATTATACTGAATAAAAATTAAAATGATATTTATGATTTATTATTAATGTATACCAATTTAATAGTTTAAGTATTTAGATTTTTTGTCATTTAGGAGTTTAGCAATTTATGTTTTTAGGCATTTAGTGGTTTATAGGTTTTATTTAAATAATAAAATAACAAAAAAAATTTGTAATTTTTTCTCATTTTCATTGATTACCTTTGAAAATATAATAATATTTAAAATTTTTTGAAATGCGAATATAATATTTAGTTATAATAATATTAATAATTATATATCATATAAATTCAATATAAATAATTTTATTGATACATATTATAATAATGATCAAAAATTAAATTAATAAACTATTAATAATAAGATAGATATTAATTAAAAAATATTTATAAAACCCAAATTGATTCAAAATTAAAGTAAAATATATTACTGGATAATAATTTTTAATTTTAAAATTTTTACTTCTTTTATAAGCGTATATATATTTGTTGATTAAAAATAAATTAGTTAAATAATATTTGTCGCACTCATAATTTATTTTATAATTAATATTTCTATAAAAATAAACAAATAAATAATTAAAATGAATATTTAAACTATAATAAATAAAATTAAAATTAGATTTATTAATTATTATGTATTATATAGAGTTTAATGGTTTATGTATTTAGGTATTACGGGGCTTAGGTGTTTACTGATTTAATTGTGTATGCATATAATGGTTTATTGGTTTTATTTAAAAAATAAAATAACAAAACATTTATTTTTATTATTTTTTTATATTTTCACAGGTTATAACCTTTGAAAATATAATAATTTTAAATTTTTTTCAAAAGTTATTTCAATATTTAGTTATAATAATCAATATATTTATATATCATATTTCAACATAAACAATTTTAGTGATAAATATTCTAATAATGATCAAAAAAATAAATTAATAATCTATTATTAATAAGATAGATATCAATTAAAATATAATTTTAAAACATAGAATGATTTATAAGCAGACAAAATATATTACTATATAATAATTTTTTGTTTTGAATTTTTTTTTATTTTAAAAAGTTTATCTATATTTTTTTGATTAAAAAAAATTTAGATAAATTATATTTGTCTAACTCATAATTTATTTTTTAATTAATATTTATATTAAAATAAAAAATTAATAATTAAAATGAATATTAAAAATTATAATGAAAAAAAAATGAGATTTATTATTTAGGGTATACCAGTTTAATTTAAGTTATATTTGTCTCACTAATAATTTATTTTGTTATTAATATTTCTATAAAAATAAACTGATAAATAATTAAGATAAAAATTTAAAATTATAATCAATTAAAATTAAAATGAGATTTGTGATTTATTATTAATGTATACCAGTTTAATGGTTTAAGTATTTTGAGGTTTGTCGTTTAGGAGTTTAGCGATTTATGTTTTTAGGCATTTAGTGATTTAAAGATTTTATTTAAATAATAAAATAACAAAAAATAATAATAATTTTTTGTCATTTTCAATGGTTATAACCTTTGAAAATTTAAAAATATTTAAAATTTTTTGAAATTTGAATACAATATTTAGTTATAATAATTTTAATAATGATTATATCATATAAAATAAATATAAATAATTTTATTGATAGATATTATAATAATGATCAAAAATTAAATTAATAAACTATTTATAATAAGATAGATATTAATTAAAAAATATTTACTAAACCCAAATTGATTCAAAATTAAAGTAAAATATAATCGTTGATAATAATTTTTATTTTATAATAATACTTCTTTTATACTTCTTTTAAAAGCGTATATATATTTTTTGATTAAAAATAAATTATTTAAATTATATGTGTCGCCCTCATAATTTATTTTGTAATAAAAATTTCTATAAAAATAAACTAATAAATAATTAAAATAATATTTAAAATAATAATAAATTGAAATAAAAATTAAATTTATTAATTATTAAGTAGTATATAACAGTTTAATGGTTTATGTATTTAGGAATTACAGGGTTTAGGAGTTTACTGATTTAACTGTGTATGCATTTAGTGGTTTATAGGTTTTATTTAAAAAATAAAATAACATAAAATTTATTTTTATTATTTTTTCATATTTCCAAGGGTTATAACCCTTGGAAATATCATAATTTTTAAATTTTTTAAAAAGTGAATTCAATATTTAGTTATAATAATCATTATATTTATATATCATATAAATTCAATATAAACAATTTTATTGATAAATATTCTAATAATGATCAAAAAATAAATTAATAAACGATTATTAATAAGATAGATATCAATTGAAATATAATTACAAAATATAAAATGATTCAGGAGGAAAGCAAAATATATTACTATATAATAAATTTTAGTTTTTAAATTTTTTATTCTTTTTATAAGTTTATCTTTATTTTTCGATGAAAAATAAGTTATATAAATTATATTTGTTTAACTAATAATTTATTTTGTAATTAATATTTATATAAAAATAAACTAATAAATAATTAAAATGAATATTTTAAATTATAATGAAAAAATTATATTTAGATTTATTATCTATTAGGGTATACTAGTTTAAAAGGATTATCTTTTTAGGGTTTTAGAGATTTTGGATTTATTGATTTAAGTGTTTAGGCATTTAGTGGTTTATATGATTTATTTAAACAATGAAATAACAAAAAAATTCTTTTTGATATTTTCTCACAATTTCAAAGGTTATAACCTTTGAAAATATAATAATTTTAAAATTTTTTAAAAATGTGAATACAATATTTTGTAATAATTAACATTATAATTATATATAATCTAAACAAAATATAAAGAATTTTTTTTATATTTATTAAATCAATTATCAAAAAATAAATTAATAAAGTATTATTAATATGATGGATATAAATTAAAATAAATCTGTAAAACCTAAAAATATTCAAAATCCAAGTAATATATATATTAAAAATAATATTTTTTTAGTTTGTACTTCTTTTGATAAACTTATATTTTTTTTGATGAAAAATAAATTAATTAAATTATATTTGTATCACTCATAATTTATTTTGTAATTAATATTTTAATAAATTATTTAAATTATATTTAAGGTTTATGAGTTTAAAGGTTTAAGTATTTAGGGGATTTTTTGTTTAGGAGTTTAGAGGTTTAAGTGTTTAGGCATTTAGTGGTTTATAAGTTTTATTTAAACAATGATATAACAATAAATTTATTTTTATTATTTTTTAAATTTTTGAAGGTTATAACCTTTGAAAATATAATAATTTTTAAATTTTTTTCAAATATAAATATATTATTTAGTTATAATAATCTTAATAATTATAAGCCATTTAAATTCAATATAAATAATTACATTGCTAGATATTATAATAATGATCAAAAAAAATTTAATAAACTATTATTAATAAGATAGATATTATTTAAAATATATTTGCTAAATCTAAATTTATTACATATCAAAGTAAAATATATTACTTAATAATAAGTTTTTTAATGTTTTGCTTTTTTTATAACTTTATATTTTTGTTATTATAAATAAATTATTTAAATTAATTTGTCTCACTCATACTTTATTTTGTAATATATAATTATATAATAATAAAATAATAAATAATTAAAATAATTATTTAAAATTATTATGAATACAAATAAAATTTAGATTTATTATTTATTATTCAAGATATACCGGTTTAATGGTTTAAGTATTTAGGTGTTTTTGGGATTACTAGTTTAATGGTTTATGTTTTTATACCTTTAGTGATTTATAGTTATTATCTAAACAATTAAAAAACAAAAAATTTAATTTTTTTATTTTTTTTAATTTTTGAAGTTTGTAACCTTTGAAAATATAATAATTTTAAATTTTTTTAAATGTGAATATAATATTTATTTATAATAATCTGAATAATTATATATAATGCAAACTTAATATAAATAATTTTATTAATAGATATTATAATAATGATTAATAAATACATTAATAAACTAGTATTAATAAGAATGATATAAATTAAAATATAATTGTAGAATCTAAAATGATTCAAAATCAAAATAAGATATATTACTAAATAATAATTTTTATTTTAAAAATTTTGCCTCATTTTATAAGCCTATATATTTTTTTGATGAAAAATAAATTATTTAAATTATATCTATCTCACTAATAATTTATTTTGTAATTAATATTTCTATAAAAATAAATTGATAAATAATTAAAATGAATATTTAAAATTATAATAATTACTAATAAAAAAGAGATATGAGATTTATATTTAGGATATACCTATTTAATGGTTTATATATTTTTTTGGTTTTCGGGTTAAAGAGTTTATTGATTTATATGTTTGCACATTAAGGTGTTTATAGGTTTTATTTAATCAATGAAATAATAAAAAATTTATTTTTATGAATTTTCGTAATTTTCAAAGTTTATGACCTTTGAAAATATAATAATTTTTTAATCTTTCTAAAATATGAATACAATACTTAGTTATAATAATCATAATAATTATATTTGATGTAAATTTAATATTAAAAATTTTATTAATATATATTATTATAATGATCGAAAAATAAATTAATAAACTATTATTAATAAGACAGATATTAATTAAAATATATTTGCAGAACCCAAAATAATTCAAAATCAAAGTAAATTATATTACTTAACAAAATTTCAAATTTTTGAAATTTTGTTTATTTTTATAAGCTTATTTTTTTACATAAAAAATAATATATTTAAATTATATGTCTCACTCATTATTTATTTTGTAATTAATATTTATATAAAAATAAACTAAAAAATAATTAAAATGAATATTTAAAATTATAATGAATACGAAATAAAATGAAATTTATTATTTTTTATTTAGGTTATATAGGTTTAATGGTTTAAGTATTTAGGAAGTTTTAGGGTTAAAGATTCTATATATTTAAATGATTAGGCATTTAGTGGTTTATAAGTTTTATTTAAATAATAAAATAATAAAACAATTATTTTTGTGATTTTTTATCATTTTTGAAAGTTATAACCTTTGAAAATATAATAATTTTTAAATTTTTTTCCAATGTAAATATAATATTTAGTTATAATAATCTTAATATTTATAAGACATTTAAATTGAATATAAGTAATTTTATTGTCAGATATTATAAAAATCAAAAAATTTAAAATTAATAAACTTTTATTAATAAGATTGATAACAATTAAAATATAATTGCAAAACCAATATATAATGATTCAAAATCAAAGTAAAATAAATTACTAAATAATACTTTTTTGTTTTTAAATTTTTACTTCTTTTTATAAGTTTATATTTTTTAATGATTACAAATAAATTATTAAAATTATATTTGTCTAACACATTATTTATTTTGTAATTAATATTTCTATAAAAAATAAACTAATAAATAATTAAAATGAATTTTTAAAATTATAATGAATACAAATTAAAATGAGATTTATGATTTATTATATGTGGAATACCGGTTTAATGGTTTGATTATTTAGGAGTTTTGTCGTTTAGGAGTTTATCAATTTATGTTTTTAGGCATTTAGTGGTTTATAGGTTTTATTTATATAATAAAAATAAATTTTTTTTTTTAGATTTTTTCTGATTTTCAAAGGTTATAACCTTTGAAAATAATATAATTTTTAAAATTTTTTGAAATGTGAATACTATGTATAATTATATTAATCTTACTAATTATATATCATATAAATTTAATATAAATAATTTTAATGATAGATATTATAATAATGATCAAAAATTAAATTAATAAACTATTATTAATAATATAAATAATATTTAAAATATATTTACACAACTCAATGAATAAAAATCAAATCAAAATATATTACTAAATAATAATATTTAGATGAAAAATATATCACTATATAAAAATGATTCAGAAGAAATCAAAATATATTATTATATAATAATTTGTTGTTTTGAAATTTTTTTTTCTTTTAAAATAAATTATTTTTCATTTTAATGAAAAATAATTTATATAAATTATATTTTTCTAACTCATAATTTATTTTGTAATTAATATTTATATAAAAATAAACAAATAAATTATTAAAATGAATATTTAAAATTATAATGAAAAAATAATATTGAGATTTATTATTTATTATTTAGGGTTACTAGTTTAAAAGGGTTATTATTTATTATTTAGGGTTTTAAAGATTTAAGAGTTATTGATTTAAGTCTTTAGGCATTTAGTGGTTTATAGGTTTTATTTAAACAATGAAATATCAAAAAAAATATTTTTTTTATTTTTTCAGATTTAAAAAGTTTATATCCTTTGAAAATATAATAATTTTAAAATTTTTTTTAAAATTGAATTCAATATTTAATTATAAAAATAATTATATTTAAATATCATATAAATTCAATATAAATAATTTTATTGATAAATATTCTAATAATGATCAAAAAATAAATTAATAATCTATTATTAATAAGATAGATATCAATTAAAATATAATTACAAAACCAATAATGATTTAAGTGTAAAGCAAATTATATTATTATATAATAATTTTTTATTTTTTATTTTTTTTTCTTTTAATAAGTTTATCTATATTTTTTTTGATGAAAAATAATTTATATAAATTATAATTATCTAACTCAATTTATTTTGTAATTAATATTTGGAAAAAATATACAAATAAATACTTAAAATGAATATTTAAAATTATAATGAAAAAAATAAAAATGAGATTTATTGTTTATTATTTAGGATATATCTGATTAGAAAAATTATCTATTAAGGGATTTCTAGATTTAGAAGTTATTCATTTAAGTATTTAGGCAATTAGTTGTTTATAGGTTTTATTTAAACAATGAAATACAAATAAATTATTTTTGATATTTTTTTCAAATTTTCAAAGGTTATAACCTTTGAAAATATAATAATTTTAAAATTTTTTAAAAATGTGAATACTATATTTAGTAATAATAATAATTATTATAACAATATATAATATAAACTAAATATAAACAATTTTATTGATATATATTATATCAATTATCAAAAAATAAATTAATAAACTATTATTAATATGGTAGATATAAATTAAAATTTAATTACAAAAACTAAAATGATTAAAAATCAAAGTAAATTTATTTCTAAATAATAATTTTTGTTTTTTAGTTTTTGCCTCTTTTTATAAGATTATATATTTTTTTGATAAAAAATAAATTATTTAAATTATATTTGTATCACTCATAATTTATTTTTAATTAATATTTCTATAAATTATTTAAATTATATTTAAGGTTTAAGAGTTTAAAGGTTTAAGTATTTAGGGGCTTCGGGGTTTTGGAGTTTAAAGATTTATGTGTTTAGGTATTTAATGGGTTATAAGTTTTATTTAAACAGTGATTTAACAAAAAAATTATTTTTTGTAATTTTTTTTTCATTTTTGAAGGTTATAACCTTTGAAAATATAACAATTTTTAAAATTTTTTAAATGTGAATACTATATTTAGTTATGATAATAATAATATTTATATATCATAAAAATTCAATATAAACAATTATATTGATAGATATTATATTAATGATAAAAAAATTAATTAATAAACTATTATAAATAAGATAGATACTATTTAAAATATATTTGCAAAACTTAAATTTATTAAAAATAAAAGTAAAATAAATTACTAAATAAAAATGTTTTTGATGTTTTGCTTCTTTTTATAAGTTTATATTTTTTGTTCTTAAAAGTATATTATTTAAATTATATTTGTCTTCCTCATAATATATTTTGTAATTTACAATTCTATAAAAATAAACTAAAAAATAATTAAAATGAATATTTAAAAGTATAATGAATACAAATAATAGTTAGATTTATTATTTATTATTCAGGATATACAGTTTTAATAGTTTAGGTATCAAGGTGTTTTGGGGTTTAGTGATTTAAGTTTTTATGCTTTTAGTGATTTATAGCTTCTATTTAAAGAATGAAAAAACAAAAAATTTTATTTTTTTTTAATTTTTGAAGTATATAACCTTTTAAAATAATATAATTTTTAATTTTTTTAAAATGTGAATATAATATTTAGTTATAATAATCTTAATAATTATATATAATTTAAACTAAATACAAATAATTTTATTAATAGATATTATAATAATGATCAATAAATAATTAATAAACTATTATTAAAAAGAATGATATAAATTAAAATATAAATGCAAAATCTAAAATGATACAAAATCAAAATAAAATATTTTACTAAATAATAAATTTTTGTTTTTAAAATTGTGCTTATTATTATAAGCTTATATATTTTTTGATGAAATATAAATTATTTAGATTATATCTGTCTCACTAATAATATATTTTGTAATTAATATTTATATAAAAATAAACTTATAAATAATTAAAATAAAAATTTAAAATTATACTGAATAAAAACTAAAATGATATTTATGATTTATAATTTAGACTATACTTCTACACCTGCAAGACATGCAAGACCCGCCGTACACCTGAAAGACCTGAAAAAGACCTGTTAGGTCCGCTTCCCCACTAGCCTTGACCTGCAAGATCATTATGCGCTGCCTCATGCGAGAAGTCAATAACAGGCTAGCCTCGAAAGGAGCTTCGAATTTGTGTTAAGTAGGAACGAAGGTACCTTGAAAAGGGGCAAGCATTTGATAGGCCAAACTCGGCTCACGTTGATTTAATATACTTTTGGGAACCAGGGAAGCTGCAAGGAGGAAAGGTTCCCGGTCAATCAATCCCGCCCGTACACCTTACTGCTTTGGGTTGTGCGGATCTACACCATTTCTCCCTGTTGCCTATTATCAAGATTCATCCTTGATAGGCAGGCCCTAAAATATCTATCTATAGTAGAGTTGGAAATCAGCATCCATCATCCCTACCTGCGTGATGGGAGGGGAAGGCCCTTGATCCTCACCCTCGGAGCGTAGCTGCTCGACTGTAAGGAGAGGAGCGAAGGTACCCCGCCTAAAGGGGCATATGAGTAATGGGAGGAATACGGCAACATAGATCCCATTGCCTGACGACGGAATGAAACTATAATAAAATGGCAATAGCGGGTTAAGGCAGGCAACTTAGTATGAAGACATCGCGGCTTTCTTTTCATTAGGCCGTTACACGAGTGGCTTCTTTCGATAAAGCAGCTGAAAAGATAGAAGGGAAGACCCAACACCCATCGTAAACTATGTTCATTGCTCAAGCAAGGGGATATACGAATATACCGACTGAACGAAGCAGTAGTGTTTCAGGCAAGACTTTTTTAGCCTACTTTGAGTCATCTAGGAAGCCCAAACAGCTGCATTCAGAACCTCGCATACTCTAATTGTTCTAGCTAACGAGCGGAGTGAGGGAAGGTTTGGAACCATCGATTCATCCGACTCACTGAGAAAAAGAGAACTCGCCTGCCCTAGATGGATTAAAAGAACTGATCCGGAAATGCATTTTTCTATCGATCTCACGGATCCCTCTGGTATAGGAGTTGGTTTGACTTCTTACTTAATATGCCTACTTGAAAAATGGAGATAATCCCTACTTACCTCTTGAATTGCATGGGTTTCAAATGATGACTTGAAAACATGAGCTTGATTGAACTGGATTCAAATTGCTTTCCTAAACAGTATGGATTGCTGCATTTTCTTTTGCTTGAACTCGATCGAAGGCAGAAGAACTCCCAAGGGATGGAAGTACCAAGGTGCATCTGGTGCTATCGTATAATAGAGAAAGGTTGTATTTAGAAGTGATAAAGGCTCGATCGACTCGACCTCGAGATCTACTTTTTTTAAGAGCGGTAAGATGGAATTGGACAAATAAGAGTGCTCCACCTGTAGCGACATCGGATTTGATTTTCCCCATCAAATTTGTACTAGAACTTCCCTATTTCGGCCTGTGCTTATAGCTTTGGCACAAAGAACCTCTCCAACGAAGGCATCAAAAAGGGTTGAGAGAGATATGAATCTTCATCTTTTGTAAAAGAATAAAGTCCACCGGATTCATACATAAACTGCTCTACCGTAGTTGTTCTTGGCCGCCCCATTGTTGTGTAGTTTAATTTGACATCTGGTACGACCATACTTGTTCAATTATTGATATCTCTCAACCTATCGCTGAAGTCACCCATGCACTCGAATGACCTTTAATGGAATGGCGAGACCGCCCCACCCTAAACAGACACTGGTTGAATCAACCATAAGGCACCCCTTTACTTTATCACGATATCACCCTCGCGGCTACTCGGTTCGCATTGTTCTCTGTTTTGATATGACATATGACACCAACTGTTAAGTCTGACATTGCCTTAGTTAGGCGCACCTTCCCTTTCTTTTGATCCTCGGCAAATGCCAATCATTAGTTCAAGTAGAGGACTTCGGCTCAACCTACATCCTTCTTCGTAAGCAGGCGAAAATTCTTCTTAATAAAGCTATTCCATTTATATCCTTTACAAAATCAACATAATCTAGTATCATCATCATAGAGCTTCTCACTAAGACATAAAGTGGATCAACATGCGTCGGATGAAGCTTTTAAGTTATTCCAGTCTAATAGCATTTATCTATGCCCTTTCCATTGTAATGTGGCTAAGAATGTAGACATGCCCTAGCTCTGGGTGGGAAAGAAACCTAATCGCTACAGGTGAGCATTTCAAGCCATCTATGCTGCGTTGGAAGGTTTTTTCAGTATTGTAGTTTAGAATAGACCTTCTTAGATTATGTACCCGGGGGTGGTAATGATAAATTGGAACACCTACTACGGACGGCTGTGAATAGTCACTATATAGTTGTGTTGGCGGGGTATTCATGCCATAGCGTATCGGTTCATCTTGCCGGCCTTACGAACTCCCCCCCCCCCTCCCCCCCTCCCCCACAAAGGCACTTCTGGCTATATTTCAGGCTTCAAGCCGGGCCTTATAGCCTGGCCCATGCTATGTCAAGTGTAGTTAGGTCCTCTCACTAGCTAAACTCTCAAACTGATAGATACAGAAACATCGGATTCTTCATGAATGGCATCTATCCCTCTCGGTGTCGTCGGGTCTTGCTTTCTGGGTGGTATCAATCCCTCCTGGTGGCGGGAAGTAAGATGAGGGGGAAGCTCACATATGCGCTAAAAACTTAGACTACAGTTTGGGAACTCATGCCTTATCGATTGATCACCATCTTGATTGTTGCATTGGTTTAGTCAATCCGACTAGCAGAATGCACTTGCTTTGTTGTAGTTTGTTAGTCTCCTGATTCGTAAACCAACTGGAGCTACAACTGAACAGAGGCAAGGACACGTCTATGATGCTTCCTTTTCTTCCTCTAGGTCCCACGGAGCGGTAAGGCTGAAGGGGTATTGTTATGCCTTTGCCCCCAAAAAAGCCCCTGGGGTACTCAAAGTCGTATCCCATGTTTTTAATGATTCTCCAAAGGGCGAGTCCGAAGTATGTGAGTTCAGGTTTTGCCCCACGGAGTGGTGCCACACCAACCCTCCTTGATCTGACCTGAATGGTGTGTTAGACCCCTAAATGATTGGGTTTTCACCCTTTCCCCTACAAGAAGAAACATAGCTCTTTGAAAGCTCTTGACTCTGGAGACCGAGGTAAGTAAAGGCAAGAGAATCATGAATCCCTTGCTCCATCAGAGGTATAGGACTGTCAAGGGTCATTACATTTACAATACTTCACCCTAATAACATCATTTAGATGTGTCCTCAAGGTGAGCTTCAGCTTCATTTTCTTTGTCTTCCGGGTCACTGGCGTACGTACATCTTTGCGTCCGAGCAATAGGCTTCAACCCCATCCTCTCCGCAAAGAGTCTTTGTACTTAACCATTTTTGTCAACGTTACTGTACTTGAAAGACTGGTTCAAAGTGGAAGGTACAATGCTGTTTGCATGGATCCAAGGCCTTCCCAGAAAAGGCTATTGGAAGTATTGTTCTCGATCACGGAGCAAGTGACTTCTATCTTAAGATCTGCAATCTGGCACTTGAGGCGAATCTTTCCCATAGCTTTTTGAGACTCAGCATTGTGCCCTGGTCTTAGTGCTGCTCAGCTTCCTGGTGGGGATCCCGAAGAGATACTACCAGATAGGAGGGCTTAAGTTGTTGAGCGGAGTTGTGACAATTCATGGAAACAAATGCGTCCTCGGCCTTCTTTGATGTTGAATTAGAGTAGTATCGACTTTCACCTGAGAGAAGGAATTGAGATCCCCTGTGCTGCTTATGTTGCAATCCAACCGCTTCATTGAAATCCAATTCTTGGTTCATATAATGTTCCTTGCTTTCTTCCAGCTATCCTCATGAGTAATATTAGCTGTAATCAGTCTCGATAAGAAGCTCTCTTTTCCTTTAGTAAAGTAAGTAGTAGAGTGATTCCTTCCCTCTAGATATCTAGTTAAATGCCTGAGTGAGTCTAGTCCGGGTATAACTCAAAGAAGGATGAGAATGTCCCACACACTCACAATAAAATAGAATAGAGGATATATGATCTGTACCATCTCCAGAAGATCAATTCTTTCTGTTCTTTCTTTCCTGTGTCAACTCAGTGTAGTTGTCTTGTTAAACACAATCCTAGTATGTCCGGGGATTCCATTTTTTCTTATTCCTACCTTCGCGACATGCGATGGTGATGAGGGAAAGACACATGAGGTATCACCTCTGTTTACCTTTGTTCCCATGTCTTCTGCACCACATGTGGTTGTTACTATAAGTCATCCTTGTGAATCAAAAACTATAACCGGGAAGAGCCTTTCCAAAAAGTGCTATTTTCGTATGTTAGAAATGTCCTCGTACATAGGTCGGAGTTTCCATACGATTCCTTCCCCGGTCCTCTTCTAGGGGTTGGTCTCATACAGCAAGAGGAATGGAATGGGGCAAAGACAGCGGAATGACTATGGCTTAATAATACTATAATCTCAATAGTAGCCTAACCTGAACCTGAGGGGTTTAGTCACCGGAAACGAGCAAAACGAGAGAGTACGAGATGAAGACGCAAGCAAGGATGAACCACTCTTTCTCGACTTGGAGCATTCTGGGGACCATGGGCGAGAGTAAGACCAGGTACGAGAGGTCCAAAGACACTCGACTGAAAGGAGTTGGTAATTCGACTATAGGGAGAGGGAAGGTGTAATTGAGTAGAGAAGAGGAACCACTTGCCAGAGGAGGATCACATAGACGAACATAAAAAGTCTCTTGGCAGAGTGGTTGGCAGGAATGGTTACCGGAAATGGAGGTGCTGAGGTTGGACCTAGAACGCCCTCCTGAGTCAAAGGGGGACTTTTTTAACCTTTTTAGTTTTACTCTGCTAGCTCAGAAGCTGATGGATCAACAATGGTAACTCGAACTAGCGGAGAGGAGAGGGAAGATTTGAAACAGAAGGAAGAGGAAGAGAGCCGAACTTTGAGTCTTGTCTTCAAGCCGAACTTAGCTGCAGGAATACCTAGCTGCCACAACTGCTAAGGCAGATTATTACAATCAACCAGCTCGACCACCCTTCTCCTTCTTCAGAGTCAGCTAATCGGATAACTCACATATATATAAATTACCGATGAGGAGATTAAACCGGCCACCCTCTTTGAAAAAGATGTGAAATGTTTTCTTGTTTTTAAGCGCTGTAAGTAGGAGTAGATCTTTGCAAATTGCCAGAAAGTTGCTTGGAAGTTTCCATCTCTCTGTCCCTATCTCCATTTAGATTAGAGCGAAGAAGTACCTATTGGTCAAGCCAGCTCCCCTTTATCTATCTTCCCCAATTTAGCAGGCAGGATCGAAGGGGGTCATTCCCTTCTCCTTATGAGATCGTTCAGAATATCTCCTACATATAGTCCCATATGAGTGACCATTTGGATGATCATCCCCGTTTCAACTCGCAGCCTCCGTGGGCGCCCGACCTGCTAGACTGGCCTCCAAGCTGGATCTTTATGTAGCTATGAGAGACTTTCCATCCGCTTTACCCATCTACATTTCCGAAAGGTAAGGCCAGGTTAAGAAAAAGAGTCATAGCTACATTTCAGATACGCCTAACCCAACCACATGAATAAACTAGGGCACAAGAACCCAACAATTGGTTGATCGCTCTCCCGCATTTGCGAGGTTTATAAAACAAAATAATCTATCTATTTCCAAATCCATGCTTACAATTTGAATAGCCAAACCTTCCATTCCAAAGAAAATAGTAGATAGGTGCGGATAAGGGCTTTCTCTTTATATAAGAAGCCTGTTGTTTGGCCTGGCTCTTCTAGTAGTACTAATGGGCGCACTTTAGAACAAGATCAAAGTAGGCTTCCCTCATTCTATCTAATTAATACGGAATGCCCCCTCTTTCTTATAGGAAAGACCTGATTCAATAAACAGAACCGCCTTTCTTTGTATTTCGTATACCAACCTCTGGGGATTGATTGGTGGAGCATCCCCTTTTAGGTCTTTCCAGATTCGGGATCTCATTTTGAAGCATAGAGAAAATGAGTAGAGTGTCATGGGATGGCTCTCGAACAAGAAGGAGTACGATTGATAATCGATATACACTTTCTAATCCATATCAAGTAATAGAGTGTCTTTATTCTTCTTGTTCTCGATAAGGAGTGATGTGAGTCATGGGCATGGCTCACGAACGAGGATTAGACTAACATTCTCTTTTTCTTCTATCGAGTATCTATCTTTAGGGTAGGGAGCACGCTGAGACGGGAATAAGACCCTTTACGGGTCAGCTTACCGATCACTCTATGTGAATTCTTCACTCCTCCCGCCTATTCTTATACTAGCACACTTGTAGGGCTTCCAAGCCCCACTAAACTTAAACTAAGAAATACAAGATTGAAACTTCCCTCTTTATTCTCTTCCGTAGCAGCTCCTTCTCGAAGACCACGAAAAAGACCTTATTTTCATTCAAGGGCGTGGGCGTGTAAGCCCCTACTTGAGCATCTCCTATGAAATTCCCGCGGGCTCATTTCCGGATATTCATATTTCACGGATTGCTTCTTCGCTTCTTCCTATCAATAAAGAAATTCTTCTTCTCCTCTTTCTTCACCGATAGAAGCCCAGATATCAAGCTCAAGCTCTTTTCCTTTTGCCACGGGAATGAGAATCTTCTTGCCAGTTAGCTCTCCCTCGTTAAAGGTAGTTACTGATTCAATTCTTTCGAATGGGTAGGCTCATGGTGATAGGTTTGTTAAGTTAGAACCTCTAGGTCTCATTAGACGAAATTAGTCTGGTCCTTGGTCTGGAGAAGAAAATCTAGATAGAATATCTCGAATCATTAGCTCTGGTTATTCTGGTTCACGGCTAAACGTTGTAGGCCTAAGCACATTTTTCGCTCTTGGAGTCAGATCAGTAGGGGACACCAGGCTATTGAGTCCGAGAATAAAGGTAGGAATTTAATCTAGTTTATTTCATCAAACTCAGGCAGGTAAGGGGCAGTTTGGGGTTGAAGAATGGGATTGAGCCTTTTCTTTGAAAAAGAAGCTCCGGATTATTTAGCAACTAGGAGAGCGGACGATTTTTTTTTCTTTCTAACCACAGCTTGGCTTTCCTTCTACTGTAGCGAAGCTATTGGAAGCTTACAGAGGTCTATTCTTAAGTAGAATAACTACAATCACCCTTATTTATAGAATAGAATAGAAGAGAAGAAAAGGGAAGGTTCTACTGAGACTCAAGTCCCTCTGCCGGAGCTCCCCAAACCTGAAGTGGAAGTTGAGGGGCAGCAAAACACAGGCTAGAAACGAAAGGAATGTTATCCACTAGGAGTACTTTATTTAAGTAGCCAGATAATAGTCTCTTTACCTTTCCCCACGGAGCGGTGAAGAAGGGGAAGCAGGAATCATAAACTTCTAACCCGCGGGAAAACATGGTACATATCCCCATCAGTAATCTATGGATATATTTCCCTTCAAGGGCTAACAATGGAATAGGGTAGGTGTAATGCTAATAATCAATTTATGAGATTTCTTTCTAGCCGGAGTGTAATTCCTGCTATAGCCACTCCTTCAAACAAGTCAAAGCCAGTCAAGCAAGCGGTAGAATAGAGCTATGGATACGAATCGTAGGAAAGCCAGTTACTTGGGAGGAAATTTACTTCGCAAAAGGAGCTAGTACTAGTCCCTTTTTTTACAGTGGTGAATATTCATGGTTCCCTGTCCTCGTGTGACTAGTGCCATGTATTGTTTCACATAAGGAATGGAATCGAAGCCCGTAAGCCAGAAAGCGGTCAGTAGCCACTCTCTTTTAGCTTAACTCGTAGGTATTATGACTAGGGAAGCCTGCGAGCGAGCTATACAAGTAATGAAGTCACCGGCACTCAAGTCCTTTAGCTTTTCAAGTGCCTTCACCCGCTCGGACGCATCCTCTTCCGACTGCACTACATTAAGGGCGTGCGAAATGCGGCTTCGAACAGATGAAAGACCTCATCTTCTGCCGTTCCGCCTTCCTTGGCTTGGATGTTTTGGCTCAGTCGTCTTGCCCTCTGGCCTGACGAACCTCTTCTTCGATGAACATATCAATCTCATGTGCTGGGATCAGGTATTCTTCCTGCAGCGCTTCTTGAATCTCAATCTCCTCCCAATTGATGAATGGGACTTTTTCCTTCCCGCATTTCTCTGGTGCTAGTTTATCCGATCCGCCTTCTTCCATCGAGATGTATCCTTTTCTCCTTACCCCCCTCCACCATGCTTGACAAACTAGACTCAGACTCAGGTTTGTTTCCCTCGAATAAGTGAAAATACATACACTACAGCCTGTAACAGGATTGCTAGTTTCTTTCTAGCTCTCTGGAAAAGTCTTCTTATTTCTACTTTAATGCCCTCTCTCAGTGAGCACGTAAGTCCAATGAAACCATCTATCAGGAATGGGGGAATCCAAAAAAACCTAATCTAAGGAAAGAGACCAGGACCAACACTAAAAGAAAAGCCACTCCAAGGCAAGGCATGCCTGTGATTCTTTCTTATCTTAGTTACAACTCTCTTCTTCTGTCTTATTTAAGTTATGAAATTGTATTCCTTTCATTCTCTCGGGAACTTTCTGAGTCGACTTCTTTAATAGTTATCTGCCTTCTCTCGGCTATCAAGTTTGTTTTTTCCCCTGGCAATGCTTTTATCGGTTCCCTTTCCCTTCCCATGCTTCATAGGTTTTAAATATAATAATATTTAAAATTTTTTGAAATGTAAATATAATATTTAGTTATAATAATTTTATTAATTATATATCATATAAATTCAATATAAACAATTTTATTGATAGATATTATAATAATGATCAAAAATTAAATTAATAAACTATTAATAATAAGATAGAAATTAATTAAAAAATATTTACAAAACCCAAATTGATTCAAAATTAAAGTAAAATATATTAGTGGATAATAATTTTAAATTTTTAAATTTTTACTTCTTTTTCTTTGCGCATATATATTATTTCATTAAAAATAAATTATTTAAATTATATTGTCACACTCTTAATTTATTCTGTAATAAATATTTCTATAAATATAAACTAATAAAAAATAATTAAAATGAATATTTAAAATTATATAAATAGAAATAAAAATTAGATTTATTATTTATTATCTATTATATATCAGTTTAATGGTTACTGTATCTAGGCATTACGGGGTCTAGAAGTTTACTTATTTAACTGTGTATGCATTTAGTAGTTTATAAGTTTTATTTAAAAAATTAAAAAACAAAAAATTTATTTTTATTATTTTTTGATATTTTCAAAGGTTATAACCTTAGAAAATATAATAATTTTTAAATTTTTTTCAAAAGTGAATTCAATATTTAGATATAATAATCATTATATTTATATATCATATCTATTCAATATAAACTATTCTATTGATAAATATTCTAATTATGATCAAAAAATAAATTAATAATATATAATTAATAAGATATATATCAATTATAATATAATTAGAAAACCTAAATGATTCAGATGCAAAGCAAAATATATTACTATATAATAAATTTTTGTTTTGAAATTTTTTTTCTTTTAAAAAGTTTATCTATATTATTTTGATGAAAAATAATTTATATAAATTATATTTGTATAACTCATAATTTATTTTGTAATTAATATTTATATAAAAATAAACAAATAAATAATTAAATTTTAATATTTAAAATTAAAATGAAAAAAATGAGATTTATTATTTATTATTTAGGATATACCGGTTTAATTTTAATTAGATCTGTCTCACTAATAATTTATTTTGTAATTAATATTTCTATAAAAATAAACTGATAAATAATTAAAATTAAAATTGAAATTATACTGAATAATTAAAATAATTTATTTTGTTCCTCTCTCAACTCTAGAATGATTGCTAAAGCTCTAACCAAAATAATAGGAGCTTTTACTTTATCTCTATTATGTCTCATCATATTTGATGTTGAATCACTGGGCTATCAAAGGTAATTTGACTCATGTACGCTAACAGACAAAACCAAAGTTGTACCCTATGTGTTGAAATAGCTAGTTGTTGAGGATGCTATTTATATTGATTATTATAATTTATTCTAAAATATCTCTCATGCACACAAGCAAAGTAATTTTTTTAAAATTTAGTTCACCTCTAAAAAAATTACCACCATGTAGCCTATTAGAACAAACTAGCCCTAGGGTGGTGTTAGCAGGGCAAGAAGTATGGGCTCTCTTTCAATCAAGAATCAAAAAATTTATTTTATTGGCATTTCTAGGCCCCCTTTTTATATCCTCATGGATATGAAAAGTATAATTTCTTTTTATTCAGTATAATTTTAAATTTTTATTTTAATTATTTATCAGTTTATTTTTATAGAAATATTAATTACAAAATAAATTATTAGTGAGACAAATCTAATTTAAATTAAACCGGTATACCCTAAATAATAAATCACATTTATTTTTTCATTATAATTTTAAATATTCATTTTAATTATTTATTTTTTTATTTTTATATAAATATTAAAAACAAAATAAATTAAGAGTTACACAAATATAATTTATATAAATAATTTTTTATCAAAAAATATTGAAAATCTTTTTAAAATAAAAAAAATTTTAAAACAAAAAATTATTGTATAGTAATATATTTTGCTTTGGTTCTGAATTATTTTAGGGTTTTTAATTATATTTTAATTGATATCTATGTTATTAATTATAAATTATTAATTTATTTTTTGATCATTATTAGAATATTTTTCAATAAAAATGTTTATATTGAATTTATATGATATATAAATATAAATATTATTATAACTAAATATAGTATTCACTTTTGAAAAAAATTTTAAAATTATTATATTTTCAAAGATTATAACATTAGAAAATGTCAAAAAAAAATAATTCTTTTTGTTATTTCATTGTTTAAATAAAACCTATACACCACTAAATGTCTAAGCACTTATATAACTAAACTACAAAATCCCGATACCCCTATATAGATAATCCTTTAAACCGGTATACCCTAAATAATATTTAATAAATCTCTTTTTTTTTGTTTTCATTATAATTTTAAAAATTAATTTTGATTCTTTAGTTTTAAATTTTTATATATTTAATAATTATAAATTAAATTATGAGTTAAAAATATAATTTATTAAAATATTTTTCATCAAAAAATAGATAAGCTTATAAAAATAATAAAAATTTAAAAACAAATAATTATTATTTAGTGATATATTTTGTTTAGCTTTTAAATCATTTTAGGTTTTGATATTATATTTTAAGTAATATCAATCTTATTCATAATTGATTTTTAATTTATTTTTTGATAATTATTAGAATATCTATCAATAAATTTATTTATATTGAATTTATATGATATATAATTATTATGATTATTATAATTAAATATTTATTCACTTTTGAAAAAAAATTTAAAAATTATTATATTTTCAAAGGTTATAACCTTTGAAAATATCAAAAAATAATAAAAATTTTTTTTTATATTTTTTTATTAAATAAAACCTATAAACCACTAAATGCATACACAGTTAAATCAGTAAACTCCTAAACCCCATAATGCCTAAATACATAAACCATTAAACTACTATATACTACTTAAAAATTAATAAATCTAATTTTTATTTCTATTTATTATAATTTTAAATATTCATTTTAATTATTTATTAGTTTATTTTTATAGAAATATTTATTACAAAATAAAGTATGAGTGCGACAAATATAATTTAATTAATTTATTTGTAATAAAAAAATATACGCTTATAAAAGAAGTAGAAATTTAAAAATTAAAAATATTTATCCATTAATATATTTTACTTTAATTTTTGAATCAATTTGGTTTTGTAAATATTTTTTAATTACTATCTATCTTTTATTAATAGTTTATTAATTTAATTTTTGATCATTATTATATTATCTATCAATAAAATTGTTTATATTGAATTTATATGATATATACTTATTAATATTATTAAAACTAAATATTGTATTCACATTTCAAAAAATTATAAATATTATTATATTTTCAAAGGTTATAACCTATGAAAATGATAACAAATATTACAAATTTTTTTTTGTTATTATATTTTTTTTTATAAAACCTATAAACCACTAAAAGCCTAAAAACATAAATCGCTAAACTCCTAAGGACAAAACCTTTAAATACTTAAATTATTAAACTGGTATATATTAATTATAAATCTTAAATCTCATTTTAATTTTTATTCAGTATAATTTTAAATTTTTATTTTAATTATTTATAAGTTTATTTTTATAGAAATATTAATTACAAAATAAATTATTAGTGAGACGGATCTAATTTAAATAAACCGGTATCCCTTAATAATAAATAATAAATAATAAATAATAAATCTCATTTATTTTTCATTATAATTTTAACTATTCATTTTAATTAATTATTTATTTATTTATATATAATTATTAATTACAAAATAAATTATGAGTTAGAAAAATATAATTTATATAAATTATTTTTCATAAAAAAATATAGATAAACTTATTAAAAGATGAAAAAATTCAAAAACAAAAAATTATTATATAGTAATATATTTTTCTTTGGTTCTGAACCATTTTATGTTTTGTAATTATATTTTAATTAATATCTATCTTATTATTAATGGATTATTAATTTATTCTTTGATTATTATTAGAATATTTATCAATAAATTTGTTTATATTGAATTTATATAATATATAAATATAATGAATAGTATAACTAAATATTGTATTCACATTTGAAAAAAATTTAAAAATTATTATATTTTCAAAGGTTATGACCTTTGAAAATATCAAAAAATAATAAAAATAAATTTTTTATTATTTTATTTTTTAAATAAAACCTATAAACCACTAAATGCTAGGGGTGCCCATGGGACAGGACGGGATGAGGATTACAAATCTCTAGTCCCTTCCCACAGTTCGGAGATTTTTTTTTTGAAGATCCATACCCATCCCATAGGTTGAAAATATCAGGATGGGAGGGGACGTAGATCGGGGATTTTGGGTAGGAGCAAATGATTCCGCTATGGAATGAAGTTCGGACATTTTTTTCAATTTATTTTTTTCAAACCAGCCAAGTTAGTTCATGTCGAGACCTTTTGTTGTACCATTTTTTATTCATTAGTTATGTATCTTTCAAACTCAAATTGGGCCAATTTTGTTTTGTCAAATACGCTGAATACCGCAAACGAGTTCCATTACCTTGTCAAAAGATTTGATATGTAGAAAAGGATAGAAATCTTAAATAGAACGGGACCGAAATGTGTGCTTAATTTGGTTCTTTGTTTTGTCACAAGTTGGCTTTGTTCAGCCGAGTGAAAGTTAACCATAATAGCAATAATACATTTTCTAAACAATTACTTAAAATATTAAGGAAAAGCTAAAGATGACCACAAACATTGGTAGCAGCAATTACTACTTAAGTAATTGCTAAAATTAGGCAGATTGATATAACAAAAAAAATACAACTAATAACAACCATGATAATAATCATTTCAAAGGTCTGTCCCAGAACAACAATGAAAATCCAAACCCAATTAATTATCTCTTCTACAACTCCTCCATTTTCTTCCTCCATTGTAGAAGGACAACCAAAGATGAAAACATGTTAATCATGTAGACATAAATTTCTAAGATGAAAGAGTAATAAAAAAACAAAATATTACCTTATAAATTTTAATACACCCATTCCAAATTTAGTTGGCTAACTATAGTTGGAAGAATATTTGGATCTTTAGACCCCTCTGAAAATTATAATTGAACCATATTTTTATTAAATTGAATGAATAAAATAAGTAAAAGTAAAATTAAAATTTACAAAATTTTTATACTAACCTGATTCATTATCATATGAGAACTTTAGCTGTAATAGGTGTTAAAGAATTGCTAATTTTATCTAAAGTTCTTTCCCCAGTGTTAAATGTAGATTTGTAGGCTACTTTAGATGCTTGGATAGCAAATACATCCCTTGCTACATTTGCCAAAGAAGGATACCTAACCTCATTTACATTCCACTAGTTTATAAGATCAAAATCAATTCTATTTTTTTCAAGTTTGTCCTCCAAGTACCTATCCTCCTCTTCCAAAGCTACAACTTCTTGTTCTTTCTCCAATTCAACAAAAAAAATCATCAACATAAGTATCACTACCATCAAAGAAATCATCATTTTTTTCAACACAATTGAATAGAAATCATCTTCTTTTGATTCATCTTCATTTAAATCTATATAATTATCAATAATCTCATTTAAAGCATTTATAACCTTTTTCACCAAATTTTTAGCAAATTCCTTTCCATAATGCTAAGTGTACTTAACCTTGAGATATTTGAGCTTATATCTAGGATCCAACACTACTGCTACCAAAAGCATAATATTTGTTGACGGAAGAGAACCCCAATATTTGTTGAATTTATGCCTCATTTTCATACCCATTTCACACACCATTGTATCTCTACTATTTTCACAAAGCTCAATTTTTTTTCAAAATTTGAATTATCTCACGAAAATAAACACTAGAGGTAGAATATTATGTGCCAGAAAATTTACAAGTTACCTCATGAAAAGTTTTCAAAAAATGAGCCAAAATTTTGGCGTTTGTTTAGTCTCTATCAGTTGGAACATTTGAACCAAACTCCTTCATAAACCTTTTTTCTTTGTCCTCCAACTTATCAAATTCTTTTTGATATTTTATATCAGTTTGTAGCATCAAATAAGTTGAATTCCATCTTGTAGGACAATCTAATTGCAATGAAGATCTATATGTCAAGTTAGCTTCTTCAACACATAACTTAAACATATATAATCTTTTAGGACTGCTCCTCACATATTTCACCACACCTCTAACTTTTTGAATAGCACCCTCAACTACTACAATTCCATCTCTGACAATCAAGTTTAGGATATGAGCACAACATCTCATATGAAAATGCTCACCTCTCAAAGGTACAATACTTTTCTTCACAAGCTTTTTTTTCAATTGTACAACTGCATCATCATTATTTGATGCATTGTCAACATTAATGAACATCAACTTTCTAAAACTCTATTCATTCATGCAAAACTCAATAGCATTTCTAATATTAACTCCAGAATGACTTTTAATTACACAAAAGTTCAAAATCCTTTTATGCATATTAAATTGAAAATCAATGAAATGAACAGTCAAACATATATAAGACAAATTTTGAATGCTAGTCCAAGTGTCGGTAGTCAATGAAACTCTACAACAATGAGATGATATGTTATCAAATAATTTTTTCTTTTCCTTCACAAACAAAGAAAAACTATCCCTCAGTATAGAGTGCCTAGATGAAATTTTAAATTGAGGCACACTAACTTCAAAAAACTCCTTAAACTCATCCCTCTCAACAAAAAAAAGGCATTCATCTTATATGATCATTTTCACCAAAGCCTCCCTAACTAGTTGTTGATCAAATTGCAAACAAGATAATTTTTATCCTCTGAACTAGTACGTTTAGTGAAACTCAACAAAGATTGTGACTTGTCTTTACCTTTGTGAGCTTCTATTAATTCTTTTTTGTGTAGAAATTTCCTACAAGTCTTTCTCAAGTATTTCCATAAACCTGAAGTACCTTGATCACTTTTTGCCAAGTATTCTTTCCTATACCATATACAAGCTACCCTCCCAGTTTCATTTCCATCAATATCAACTAATATCTCATAAGTTTCCTAAATAGCAGACTTATACTTTTTATGAGCTTGAGGTTCAGATGTACCTTGACTTTTTTTTACAATTGGAATTGAAGAACCTGGCGTAACAATAGGAGGGTTCATGAAAAAATGATGAATGGATTTACCAGTACTTTGATCATTTGAGATGTGATCATCTTCAATTTATTATATTTTTTGTTTATCACTGGATTGTGCCATCTGCATTGCCATTAATTAATATGATATGTTATGCATAAATACATATAAATATTTCAAACAAGCAAGCTCTACAAAATTGACTGTAACACATTCAACCCACTCATGCGGCCCAGCCACAACACCACAACCAATACTCAACGAAACTGGCTGAGACACATAATAATAATAATTAATCATTCAATTCTCATCAGAAAAACAAACCAAAAGGTTGGTGCCATCTGAGACACGGTGGAGGCAAACTAGGAGTGCGACGGACAAGGGCTCGACCTTATTGAACACAGCTGGAACGGCGTGAGGTGGCCTAGAACTTTTCGGAACAGTAATAGGTGCGTCGGAATTGGATGGGCAGTAGCAGAATTGGTGGCAACTTCAAGTTATATATATATATATTCCTGGTTCTAGTATAGGTTTTTCAGGACGGGACTATTCTCGGGATGGATATTGCATAAGATCCGGAACAATCCTAAAAGAAAAAATACATGACAAAACGGGATGGGAAAAGTCAAAGTCGACAAATTTTCTAAGTCCCGATTTTTTCGGGACAAGGCTTCGGGTCGGGTCACGAATCTCTAAGTCCCGTGAGCAGCCCTACTAAATGCATATAAAACTAAATCAGTAAACTCCTAAACCCCGTAATGCCTAAATACATAAACCATTAAACCGCTAAATACTTCTTAATAATTATTAAATCTATTTTATTTGCTATTTATTATATTTTTAATTATTCATCTTAATTATTTATTAGTGTATTTATTTAGAAATATTAATTACAAAATAAATTATGAGTGGGACAAATATAATTTAAATAATATATTATTTATCTAATAAAAATATACTCTTATAAAAGAAGTATAAATTTAAAAATTAAAAATTATTATTAAGTAATATAAGTTACTTTAATTTTGAATCAATTTGGGTTTTGTGAATATTTTTTAATTAATATCTATTTTAATATTAATAGTTTATAAATTTAATTTTTGATCATTATTATAATATCTATCAATAAAATTATTTATATTAAATTTATATGATATATAATTATTAATATTATTATAACAAAAAATTGTATTAAAAATTCAAAAAATTTTAAATATTATTATATTTTCAAATGTTATAACCGATGAAAATGATAAAAAATTATAAAATTTTTTTTTGTTAATTTATTTTTTTTAAATAAAACCTATAAACCACTAAAAGCCTGAAAACATAAATCGCTAAACTTCTAACGACAAAACCTCTTAATACTTAAATCATTAAAATGGGATACATTAATAATAAATTATAAATCTCATTTTAATTTTTATTCAGTATAATTTTAAAATTTTCTTCTAAAATATTTATCATTTTATTTTATAGAAATATTAATTACAAAATAAATTATTAGTGAGATAGATCTAATTTAAATTAAATCGGTATCCCTAAATAAAAAATAATAAATCTCATTTTTTTTCATTATAATTTTAAATATTCATTTTAATTATTTATTTGTTTATTTATATATACATATTAATTACAAAATAAATTGAGTTAGACAAATATAATTTATATAAATCATTTTTCATCAAAAAATTATTGATAATGTTTTTAAAATAAAAAAAAATTCAAAACAAAAAATTATTATATAGTAATATATTTTGCTTTTCTTATGAATCATTTTAGGTATTGTAATTATATTTTAATTGATATCTATCTTATTAATAATATATTATTAATTTATTTTTTTATAATTATTAGAATATTACTAATAAAACTGTTTATTTTGAATTTATATGATATATAAATATATTGATTATTATAACTAAATATTGTATTCACATTTAAAAAAATTTTAAAAATTATTTTATTTTCAAAGGTTATAAAAATAATAAAAATATATTTTTTATTATTTTATTTTTTTAATAAAACCTATAAACCACTAAATACATACACAAATAAATCACTAAACTCCTAAACCTCATAATGCCTAAATACATAAACCATTAAACCGCTATATACTACTTAATAATTAATAAATCTAATTTTTAATTCTATTTATTATAATTTTAAATATTCATTTTAATTATTAATTAGTTTATTTTTATAGAAATATTTATTACAAATTAAATTATGAGTGCGACATATTTATTTTAATTAATTTATTTTAATCAAAAAAAATATATTCTTATAAAAGAAGTAAAAATTTAAAAATTAAAAATTATTATCCAGTAATATATTTTAGTTTAATTTTGAATCAATTTAGGTATTGTAAATATTTTTTTATTAATATCAATCTTTTTATTAATAGTTTATTAATTTAAATATTGATCATTATTATATTATCTATCAATAAATTGTTTATATTGAATTTATATGATATATAATTATTAATATTATTATAAGTAAATATTGTATTCACTTTTCAAAAAATTTTAAATATTATTATATTTTCAAAGGTTCTAACCTATGAAAATGAGAAAAAATTATAAATTTTATTTGTTATTTTATTGTTAAAATAAAACCTATAAACCACTAAATGCCTAAAAACATAAATTTATAATCTTCTAAACGACAAAACCTTTAAATACTTAAACCATTAAACAGGTGTACATTAATAAAAAATCATAAATCTCAATTTAATTTTTATTAAGTATAATTTTAAATTTTTATTTTAATTATTTATGAGTTTATTTTTATAGAAATATTAATTACAAAATAAATTATTAGTGAGACATATCTAATTTAAATAATTTATTTTTCATCAAAAAAAAATATATCCTTATAAAAAGAGGCAAAATTTTAAAAACAAAAATATATTATTTAGTAATATATTTTATTTTTATTTTGAATCATTTTAGATTTTGCAAATATATTTTAATTTATATCATTCTTATTAATAATACTTTATTAAATTTTTATTGATCATTATTATATTATCTATTAATAAAATTATTTATATTGAGTTTACTTTATATATAATTATTATGATTATTATTAATGAATATTATATTCACATTTAAAAAAATTAAAAATAATTATATTTTCAAAGGTTATAACCTTCAAAAATTAAAAAAAATCAAAAAATTAAATTTTTTATTTTTTCATTCTTTAAATAAAAACTATAAATCACTTAAGGCCTTAACACTTAAATCACTAAACCCCAAAACACCTAAATACTTAAACCATTAAACTAGTATATCCTGAATAATAAATAATAAATCTCTATTTTATTTGTATTCATTATAATTTTAAATATTCATTTTAATTATTTATTAGTTTATTTTTATAGAATTATAAATTAAAAATAAATTAAGAGGAAGACAAATATAATTTAAATAATTTACTTTTAATAACAAAAAATATAAACTTATAAAAAGAAGCAAAATATCAAAGAAAGTATTATTTTGTAATATATTTTACTTTGATTTTGAATAAATTTACGTTTTGCAAATATATTTAAAATAAAATCTATCTTATTAATAATAGTTTATTAAATTTATTTTTTGATCATTAATATAATATATTTCAATATAATTGTTTATATTGAATTTACATGATATATAATTATTAAGATTATCATAACTAAATATAGTATTCACATATAAAAAAAATTTAAAAATTGTTATATTTTCAAAGTTTATAACCTTCAAAAATGAGAAAAAATAATGAAAATAAATTGTTTGTTATATCATTGTTTAAATAAAACTTATAAACCATTAAATGCCTAAATACATAAATATCTAAACTCCTAAACCACGAAGCCCCTAAATAATTAAACCTTTAATCTCATAAACCTTAAATATAATTTAAAGAATTTTTAGAAATATTAATTACAAAATAAATTATGAGAGATGCAAATATAATTTAAATAATATATTTTTCATCATAAAAACTTATAAGCATATAAAATGATGTAAAAATAAAAAAATTATTATTTAGTAATAAATTTTACATTAATTTTAAATCATTTTAGGTTTTTTAATTATATTTTAATTTATATCTATCATATTAATAATAGTTTATTAATTTATTTTTTGATAATTGATATAATATCTATCAATAAAATTGTTTATATTTAGTTTATATTATATATAGTTATAATATTTATTCTTAGTAAATATTGTATTTACATTTTCAAAAAATTTTAAAATTATTATATTTTCAAATGTTATAACCTTTGAAAATTTGAATAAATATCAAAAATAAATTTTTTGTTATTTCATTGTTTGAATAAAACCTATAAACCATTAAATGCCTAAATACTTATATCTATTACTTCTAAATCTCGAAAACCCTAAAAGATAAATTTTTTAAACATGTATATCCTAAATAATAAATAATAAATCTCATTTTTATTTTTTTCAATATAATTTTAAGTTTTCATTTTAATTATTTATTTGTTAATTTTTATATAAATATTAATTATCAAATAAATTATGAGTTATACAAATATAATTTATATAAATTATTTTTCAACAAAAAAATATAGATAAACTTAATAAAAGAAGAAAAAAATTAAAAACAAAAAAATATTATATAGTAATATATTTTGCTTCGCTTCTGAATCATTTTAGGTTTTGTAATTATATTTTAATTGATATCTAACTTATTAATAATAGATTATTAATTTATTTTTTGATCATTATTAGAATATTTATCAATAAAAATGTTTATATTGAATTTATATGCTATAATTTTAATAATTATTATAACTAAATATTGTATTCACTTTTGAAAAAAGTTTTAAAATTTTTATATTTTCAAAGATTATAACCTTTGAACATGTGTAAAAATAAAAAAAGATATTTTATTTTTGTTATTTCATTGTTTAAATAAAACCTATAAATCACTAAGTGCCTAAAAAATTAAATTACTAAACTACAAAATCCTGATACACCTATATAGATAATCCTTTAAACCGGTATACCCTAAATAATAATTAATAAATCTCATTTTTATTTGTTTTCATTATAATTTAAAAAATTCATTTTGATTGTTAATTTTTTTATTAATATATATATATATTAATTATAAAATAAATTATGAATTAAAAATATAATTTATAAAAATAATTTTTCATCAAAAAATAGATAATCTTATAAAAGTGCAAATTTAAAAACAAATAATTATAATTTAGTGAAATATTTTGCTTTGATTTTGAATAATTTTAGGTTTATATATTATATTTTAAGTAATATCAATCTTATTCATAAAAGATTTTTAATTTGATTTTTGATAATTATTAGAATATCTATCAATACAATTGTTTATATTCAATTTATAAGATATATAATTATTATGATTATTATAAATAAATATTGTATTCACTTTTGAAAAAAATTTAAAAATTATTATATTTTCAAAGGTTGTAATCTTAAAAAATGAGAAAAAATAATAAATATAAATTTTTAGTTATTTTATTTTTTAAATAAAACCTATAGACCATTGAATGCTTACTTACATTATTATAAATATTAATGTAAAATTTAAAATTTCAAAAAATACAAAAAGATTTTAACATCTATATACAACTTAATAAATAATAAATCTCATTTTTATTTCTATTTATTATAATTATAAATATTCATTTTAATTATTTATAGTTTAATTTTTTAGAAAAATTAATTACAAAATAAATTTCGAGTGAGACAAATATTATTTAAATAATTTATTTTTAATCAAAAAAAATATAAGCTTATAAAAAGAATAAAAAATTTAAAAATTAAATATTATTATTTAGTAATATATTTTGATTTGATTTTAAATCATTTTGTGTTATGTAAATATCTTTAAATTAATATTTATATTATTAATAATAGTTTATTAATTAAATTTTGATCATTATTATAATATTTATCATTAAAAATATTTATATTGAATTTATATGATATATAATTAGTAAAATTAAAATAATTATACATTGTATTCACATTTCTAAAAATTTTAAAAATTATTTTATTTTTAAATGTTATAATCTTTGAAAATCTGAAAAAATCTAAAAAAAAATTTTTATTTTTATTTTATAAATAAAACCTATAAACCACTAAATGCCTAAAAATATAAATTGATAAACTCCTAAATGACAAAACTCTTAAATAATCAAACCTTTAAACTGGTATAGCACATATAATAAATCATAAATCTCATTTTAATTTGTATTCATTATAATTTGAAATATTCATTTTAATTATTTATTAGTTTATTTTTTATAGAAATATTAATTACAAAATAAATAATGAGCGAGACAACTATAATTTTAATAATTTATTTTTAATCAAAAAAACATATAAGCATATAAAAAGAAGTAAAAATTTAAAAACATAAAATTATTATTTAGTAATATATTTTACTTTGATTTTTAATCATTATATATATGTTTTGCAATTATCTTTTAATTTCTATTAATCTTATTAAGAATAGTTTATTAATTTATTATTTGATCAATTTTATAATATCCAACAATAAAATTACTTATATTGAATTTAAATGTCTTATAATTATTAAGAATATTATAACTAAATATTATATTTACATTTGAAAAAAATTTAAAAATTATTATATTTTCAAAGGTTATAACCTTCAAAAATGATAAAAAATCACAAAAATAATTTTTTTATTATTTTATTATTTAAATAAACCTTATAAACCACTAAATGCCTAAACATTTAAATCTCTAGACTCATAAACCCCAAAACCCCCTAAATACTTAAACCATTAAACCTATATAAACTAAATAATAAATAATAAATAATAAATAATAAATAATAAATCTCATTTTTATTTGTATTCATTATAATATTAAATATTCATTTTAATTATTTTTTAGTTTGTTTTATAGAAATATTAATTACAAAATAAATAATAAGTGAGACATATATAATTTAAATAAATTAATTTTGATGAAAAAAAAAAATATAAGCTTATAAAAAGAAACAAAATTTCAAAAATTTTAAATTTTATTTAGTAATATAGTTTACTTTGATTTTGAATTATTTTGGGTTCTGCAAATATATTTTAATTAATATCTATCTTATTAATAATTGTTTATTAATTTATTTTTTAATCATCAAAATAATATATATTAACAAAATTTTTTATATTGAATTTACATCAAATATAATTATTAAAATTATTATAACTAAGTATTGTATTGATATTTTTGAACTATTATAAAATTATTATATTTTCAAAGGTCATAACCTTTGAAAATCACGAAAATTCATAAAAATAAATTTTTTGTTATTTCTTTGATAAAATAAAACCTATAAATCAATAAATAAAACCAAAATGGGTAAACATATAAATGAATAAACTCATTAACCCCAAAACCACAATAAACGTAAACCATTAAATAGGTATACCCTAAATAATAAATAATAAATCTCATTTCTATTAGTATTCATTATAATTTTATATATACATTTTAATTATTTATTAGTTTATTTTTATAGAAATATAAATTAAAAAATAAATTAATAGTCAGACAAATATAATTTAAATAATTTATTTTTCATCAAAAAATATATTAGCTTATAAATGGATACAAAAATTTAAAAATTTAAACTTAATATTTAGTAAATTATTTCACCTTGATTTTGAATCATTTTAGGTTTTGTAAATATATCTTAAACAATATTTATCTTATTAATAATTGTTTATTAATCTTTTATATGATTAGTATTATAATATATATCAATATAATTGTTTATATTGAATTTACATGATAAATAATAATAAGATTATCATAACTATATATAGTATTCACATTTAAAAAAAAATTTAAAAATTGTTACAGTTTCAAAGATTATATTAAATTTTATGTTATTTTATTTTTTAAATAAAACCTATAAACCACTAAATTCTAGGGGTCCTCATGGGAAGAGATGGGTTGGGGATTACAAATCTCCAGTCCCTTCCCATAGTTCGGAGATTTTTTTTAAGATCCAGACCTGTCCCATAGGTTGAAAATATCGGGATGGGTTGGGACGGAGATCGGGGATTTTAGGTAGGAGAAAACATTTCTGGGATGGAACGAAGTAGGGACATTTTTTTCAATTTATTTTCTTCAAACCGGCCAAGTTAGTTCATGTCGAAACCTTTTGTGGTACCATTTATCATTCCTTAGTTATGTATCTTTCAAAATCAAATTGTGCCAATTTTGTTTTGTCAAATAGGCTGAATACTACAAACGAGTTCCATTACATTGTCAAAAGCTTTGATGTGCAGAAAAGGATTGAAAAGTTAAATAAAATGGGACCGAGTTGTGTGCTTAATTTGGTTCTTTGTTTTTTCACAAGTTGGCTTTTTTAGCCGAGTGAAAGTTACCCATAATAGCAATACTATATTTTTTAAAAAATATACTTAAAATATTTAGGAATAGCTAAAGATGACCACAAACATTGGTAGCAACAATTACTACTTAAGTAATTGCTAAAATTAGGTAGCTTAATATAACAAAAAAATATAACTAAAAACAACCATGATAATAATCATTTCAAAGGTCCTTCCCGGACCAGCAATGAAAATCCAAACCCAATTAATTATCTCTTCTACAACTCCTACCTTTTCTTCCTCCACTATAGAAGGACAACCAAAGATTAAAACATGTTAATCATGTAGACATAAGTTTCTAAGATGAAAGAGTAATAAAAAAACAAAATATTACCTTATAAAATTTAATACACCCATTCCAAATTTAGTTGGCCAACTATAGTTGGAAGAATATTTGGATCTTTAGACCCCTCTGAAAATTTTAATTGAACCATATTTTTATTAAATTGAATGAATAAAATAAGTAAAAGTGAAATTAAAATTTACAAAATTTTTATACTAACCTGATTCATTATCATCAAGGTCTTGAACTAATTCTTCAATTTTAATAGATTTGTTTGAGCTTCTCAACCAATCTTGTAGACATATGAGAACTTTTGCTGTAATAGGTGTTAAAGAATTCCTAATTTTATCTAAAGTTCTTCACCCATGGCTAAATGTAGATTCATAGGCCACAGTAGATGCTTGGATAGCAAATACATCCCTTGCTACATTTGCCAAAGAAGGATACCTAACCTCATTTACCTTCCACCAGTTTAGAAGATCAAAATCAATTGTATTTTTTTCAAGTTTGTCCTCCAAGTACCTATCCAACTCTTCCAAAGCTGCAACTTCTTGTTCTTTCTCCAATTCAACAAAAAAAATTATCAACATAAGTATCACTACCATCAAAGAAATCATCATTTTTCTTCAACACAGTAGAAGAGAAATCATCTTCTTTTGATTCATCTTCATTTAAATCTTTATAATCATCCATCATCTCATTTAAAGCATTTATAACATTTTTCACCAAATTTTTAGCCAATTCCTCTCCATAATGCTAAGTGTACTTAACCTTGAGATATTTGAGCTTATATCTAGGAACCAACACTACTGCTACAAAAAGCATAATATTTGTTGACCGAAGAGAACCCCAATATTTGTTGAATTCATGCCTCATTTTCATACCCATTTCTGACACCATTGTATATCTACTATTTTCACAAAGCTTTATTTTTTTTCAAAATTCGAATAATCTCAGGAAAATAAACACTAGAGGTAGAATATTATGAGCCAGAAAATTTACATGTTACCTCATAAAAAAGTTTTCAAGAAACGAGCCAAAATTTTGGCATTTGTTCAGACTCTCTTAGATGGAACATTTGAACCAAACTCCTTCATAAACCTTTTGTCTTTGTCCTCCAACTTATCAAATTCTTTTTGATATTTTATATCAGTTTGTATCATCAAATAAGTTGAATTCCATCTTGTAGGATAATCTAATTGCAATGAAGATCCATAAATCAAGTTTGCTTCTTCAACACATAACTTAAAAATATCTAATCTTTAAGGACTACTCCTCACATATTTCACCACACCTCTAATTTTTTGAATAACACCCTCAACTACTGTAATGCCATCTCTAACAATTAAGTTTAGGATATGAGCACAACATCTCATATGAAAATGCTCGCCTCTCAAAGGTACAACACTTTTCTTCACAAGCCTTTTTTTCAACTGTTCAACTGCAACATCATTATTTGATGCATTGTCAAGTGTAATGAACATCAACTTTCTCAAACCCCATTCATTCATGCAAAACTCAATAGAATTTCTAATATTAACTCCAGAATGACTTTTAATTACACAAAAGTTCAAAAGCCTTTTATGCATATTTCATTGAGGTTAAATGGAATCAACAGTCAAATATATATAAGACAAATTTTGAATGCTAGTCCATGTGTCTGTAGTCAATGAAACTCTACAAAAATGAGATGATTCTTATTTTTTTTCACAAACAAAGAAAAAAAATCCCTCAATATAGAGTGCCTAGATGGAATTTTAGATTGAGGCACACTAACTTCACAAAACTCCTTAAACTCATCCCTCTCAACAAAACAAAAAGGCCATTCATCTTTTATGATCATTTTCACAAAAGGCTCCCTAACTAGTTGTTGATCAAATTGCCAACAAGTTAATTTGTTATCCTCTAAACTAGTACCTTTAGTGAAACTCAATAGAGATTATGACTTGCCTTTACCTTTGTGAGCTTCTATTAATTCTTTTTTGTGTAGAAATTCTTTACAAGTATATCTCAGCTATTTCCATAAACCCGAAGTACATTGATCACTTTTTGCCAAATATTCTTTCCTACACTATATACAAGCTGCCCTACTAGTTTCATTTCCCTCTGAATCAACTAATAACTCATAAGTTTCCCAAACATCAAACTTATGCTTTTTATGAGCTTGAGGTTCAGATGTACATTGACTTTCTTTTACAATTGGAATTGAAGAACCTACCGTAACAATAGGATGGTTCATGAAAGAATGAAGATTGGATTTACACGTACTTTGATCATTTGAGATGTGATCATCTTCAATTTATTGTATTTTTCATTTACTGCTGGATTGTGCCATCTACATTGCCATTAATTAATATGATATGTTAAGCATGAATACATATAAATATTTCAAACAAGCAAGCTCTACTAAACTGACTGTAACACATTCAGCCCACTCATTCGGCACAAACACAAAACCACAACCAATACTCAACAAAACTGACTGATTCACATAATAATAATAATTAATAACTCAATTCTCGTCAGAAAAACAAACCAAAAGGCTGGTGGCATCTGAGACACGATGGAGGCAACCAGAAGTGCAACGGATAAGGGCTGGACCTAACTGAACACGACTGGAATGGTGTGAGGTGGCCTGGAACTCGTCGGAACATCAATAGGTTCATCGGAATTGTATGGGCCATAGTGGAATTGGTGGCTTCTTGATGTTAGATATATATATATATATATATATATATATATATATATATTCCTGGTTCTAGTATCAATTATTTAGGACGGGATGGTTCTCATGATGGATATTGCTTAAGATCTGAAACCATCCCAAAAGAAAAAATACGTGGTAGAAGGGGACGGGAAAAGTCAATGTCAATGGATTTTTCTCAGTCCCAATTCTTTCGGGACAAGACTTCGGGTCGGGTCACGAATCTTCGAGTCCCCTGAGCAGCCGTACTAAATGTATATAAAGTTAATCAGTAAACTACTAAACCCCATAATACCTAAATACATAAACCATTAAACCGCTAAATACTACTTAATAATTAATAAATCTAATTTTTAATGCTATTTATTATATTTTTAAATATTCATCTTAATTATTTATTAGTGTATTTATTTAGAAATATTTATTAAAAAATAAATTATGAGTGGGACAAATATAATTTAAATAATATATTATTTATCTAATTAAAATATACGCTTATAAAGGAAGTATAAAATTAAAAATTTAAAATTATTATCAAGTAATATAAGTTACTTTAATTTTGAATAAATTTGGGTTTTGTAAATATTTTTTAATTAATATATATCTTAATATTAATAGTTTATAAATTTAATTTTTGATCTTTATTATAATATCTATCAATAAAATTATTTATATTAAATTTATATGATATATAATTATTAATATTATTATCGCAAAATATTGTATTAAAATTTCAAAAAATTTTAAATAATATTATATTTTCAAATGTTATAACCTATGAAAATGATAAAAAATTATTGAAATTAGTTTTTGTTATTTTGTTTTTTTAAATAAAACCTATAAACCACTAAAAGCCTAAAAACATAAATTGCTAAACTTCTAACGACAAAAACTCTAAATACTTAAATCATTAAACTGATATACATTAATAATAAATCATAAATCTCATTTTAATTTTTATTCAGTATAATTTTAAATTTTTATTTTAATTATTTATCAGTTTATTTTATAGAAATATAAATTACAAAATAAATTATTAGTGAGACAGATCTAATTTAAATTAAACCGGTATCCCTAAATAATAAATAATAAATCTCATTTTGTTTCATTATAATTTTAAATATTCATTTTAATTATTTATTTGTTTATTTATATATAAATATTAATTACAAAATAAATTGAGTTAGACAAATATAATTTATATAAAATATTTTTCATCAAAAAATTATTGATAAACTTTTTAAATAAAAAAAATTTCAAAACAAAAAATTATTATATAGTAATATATTTTGCTTTTCTTATGAATTATTTTAGGTTTTGTAATTATATTTTAATTGATATCTATCTTATTAATAATATATTATTAATTTATTTTTTGATCATTATTAGAATATTTATCAATAAAATTATTTATATTGAATTTATATGATATATAAAAATAATTATTAATATAACTAAATATTGTATTCACATTTTAAAAAAATTAAAAATTATTATATTTTCAAAGGTTATAACCTTTGAAAATATCAAAATATAATAAAAATAAATTTTTTATTATTAGTTTTTTTATAAAACCTATAAACCACTAAATGCAGACACAGTTAAATCAAAAACTCCTAATCCTCATAATGCCTAAATACATAAACTATTAAACCGCTATATACTACTTAATAATTAATAAATCTAATTTTTATTTCTATTTATTTTAATTTTAAATTTTGATTTTAATTATTTATTAGTTTATTTTTATAGAAATATTTATTACAAAATAAATTATGAGAGTGACATATATATTTTAATTAATTTATTTTTAATCAAAAAATATATATGCTTATAAAAGAAGTAAAAATTTAAAAATTAAAAATTATTATCCAGTAATATATTTTAATTTAATTTTGAATCAATTTGGGTTTTGTAATTATATTTTAATTAATATCAATCTTAATATTAATAGTTTTAAATTTAATTTTTGGTTATTATTATAATATCTATCAATAAAATTATTTATATTTAATTTATATGATATATAATTATTAATATTATTATAACAAAATATTGTATTCAAATTTTAAAAAATTTTAAATATTATTATATTTTTAAATGTTATAACTTATGAAAATGATAAAAATTTATTAAATTTTTTTTTGTTATTTTATTTTTTTAAATAAAACTTATAAACCACTAAAAGTCTAAAAACATAAATCATAAACCTTTAATGACAAAATCTTTAAATACTTAAATCATTAAACTGGTATGCATTAATAATAAATCGTAAATCTCATTTTAATTTTTATTTAGAATAATTTTAAATTTTTATTTTAATTATTTATCAATTTATTTTATAGAAATATTAATTACAAAATAAATTATTAGTGAGACAGATCTAATTTAAATTAAACTGGTATCCCTAAATAATAAATAATAAATAATAAATAATAAAAAATAAATCCCATTTTTTTTCATTATAATTTTAAATATTCATTTTAATTATTTATTTGTTTATTTATATATAAATATTAATTACAAAATAAATTGAGTTAGACAAATATAATTTATATAAATTATTTTTCATCAAAAAATTATTGATAAATATTTTAAAAGAAAAAAAAATTCAAAATAAAAAATTATAATATAGTTATATATTTGCTTTTCTTCTGAATCATTTTAGGTTTTGTAATTATATTTTAATTGATATCTATCTTATTAATAAAAGATTATTATTTTATTCTTTGATCATTATTAGAATATTTATCAATAAAATTATTTGTATTGAATTTATATAATATATAAATATAATGATTATTATAACTAAATATTGTATTCACGTTTAAAAAAATTAAAAATTATTATATTTTCAAAGGTTATAACATTTGAAAATATCAAAAAATAATAAAAATAAATTTTTTATTATTTTATTTTTTTAATAAAACTTATAAACCACTAAATGCATACATAGTTAATTCAATAAACTCAACCTCATAATGCCTAAATACATTAACCATTAAACCGCTATTTACTACTTAATAATTAATAAATCAAATTTTTATTTCTATTTATTATAATTTTAAATATTCTTTTTAATTATTTATTAATTTTTTTTATAGAAATATTTATTACAAATTAAATTATGAGAGCGACATTTATTTTAATTTATTTATTTTTAATAAAAAAATATATATGCTTATAAAAGAAGTAAAAATTTAAAAATTAAAAATTATTATCCAGTAATATATTTTACTTTAATTTTAAATCAATTTGGGTTTTGTAAATATTTTTTAATTAATATCAATTTTTTTATTAATTGTTTATTAATTTAAATTTTGATCATTATTATATTATTTATCAATAAAATGGTTATATTGAATTTATATGATATATAATTATTAAAATCATAATAAAAAAATATTGTATTCACATTTCAAAAAATTTTAAATATTATTATTTTTTCAAAGGTTATAACCTATGAAAATGAGAAAAAATTACTAATTTTTTTTTGTTATTTTATTGTTTAAATAAAACCTATAAACCACTAAATGCCTAAAAACATAAATTACTAAATTCTAAAACGACAAATTTTATAAATACTTAACCTATTAAACAGGTTTACATAAATAAAAATTCATAAATCTTAATTTAATTTTTATTAAGTATAATTTAAAATTTTGATTTTTATTTTTTATCAGTTTATTTTTATAAAAATATTAATTACAAAATAAATTATTAGTTAGATAGATCTAATTTAAATAATTTATTTTTCATCAAAAAAAATATATATCCTTATAAAAAGAGGCAAAATTTTAAAAACAAAAATGTATTATTTAGTAAAATATTTTATTTTTATTTTGAATCATTTTAGATTTTGCAATTTTATTTTAATTTATATCATTCTTATTAAAAATAGTTTATTAATTTTTTATTGATCATTATTATGATATCTATTAATAAAATTATTTATATTTAGTTTACATTATATATAATTATTAAGATTATTATTACTGAATATTATATTCACATTTAAAAAAAATTAAAAATTATTATTATTTCAAAGGTTATAACTTTCAAAAATTTAAAAAAAATCAAAAAATTAAATTTTTTATCTTTTTCATTCTTTAAATTAAAACTATAAATCACTAAAGGCCTAAACACTTAAATCACTAAACCCTAAAACCCCTAAATACTTAAACCATTAAACAAGTATATCCTGAATAATAAATAATAAATCTTTATTTTATTTGTATACATTATAATTTTAAATATTCATTTTAATTATGTATTAGTTTATTTTTATAGAATTATAAATTAAAAATTAATTATGAGGAAGACAAATATAATTTAAATAATTTACTTTTAATAATAACAAATATAAATTGATAAAAAGAAGCAAAACATCAAAGAAAGTATTATTTTGTAATATATTTTACTTTGATTTTGAATAAATTTATGTTTTGTAAATATATTTAAAATAATATCTATCTTTTTAATAATAGTTTATTAATTTATTTTTTGATCATTAAAATAATATATTTCAATATAATTGTTTATATTAAATTTAAATGATATATAATTATTAAGATTATCATAACTAAATATAGTATTCACATTTAAAAATAATTTAAAAATTGTTATATTTTAAAAGTTTATAACGTTCAAAAATGAGAAAAAATAACAAAAATAAATTTTTTGTTATATCATTGTTTAAATAAAATTTATAACCCATTAAATGCCTAAATACATAAATATCTAAACTCCTAAACCCCAAAGCCCCTAAATACTTAAACCTTTAACTTCGTAAACCTTAAATATAATTTAAATAATTTATAGAAATAATAATTACAAAATAAATTATAAGTGATACAAATATAAATAATATTAAATTTTTCATCAAAAAAACATATAAGCGTATAAAATGATGCAAAAACCAAAAAAAAAATTATTATTTAGTAATAAATTTTACTTTGATTTTGAATCATTTTAGGTTTTTTAATTATATTTAAATTTATATCTATAATATTAATAATAGTTTATTAATTTATTTTTTGATAATTAATATATTATCTATCAATAAAATTATTTATATTTAGTTTATATTATATATAGTTATAATATTTATTATTACTAAATATTATATTCACATTTTTAAAAAATTTTAAAATTATTATATTTTCAAATATTATAACCTTTGAAAATTTGAAAAAATATCAAAAATAATTTTTTTTTATTTCATTGTTTGAATAAAACCTATAAACCATTAAATTCCGAAATACTTAAATCAATAACTTCTAAATCTCGAAAACCTAAATAGATAAATTTTTTAAACATGTATATCCTAAATAATAAATAACAAATCTCATTTTTATTTTTTTCATTATATTTTTAAATATTCATTTTAATTATTTATTTGTTTATTTTTATATAAATATTAATTACAAAATAAATTATAAGTTATACAAATATAATTTATATAAATTATTTTTCTACAAAAACAATATAGATAAACTTAATAAAAGAAGAAAAAAATTAAAAACAAAAAAATATTATATAGTACTATATTTTGCTTTGTTTCTGAATGATTTTAGGTTTTTAAATTATATTTTAATTGATATCTAACTTATTAATAATAGATTATTAATTTATTTTTTGATCATTATTAGAATATTTATCAATAAAAATGTTTATATTGAATTTTTATAATATAAATTTAATTATTATTATAACTAAATATTGTATTCACTTTTGAAAAAATTTTTAAAATTTTTAAAATTTTTATATTTTCAAAGATTATAACCTTTGAACATGTGAAAAAATAAAAAAAATATATTTTTTTGTTATTTAATTGGTTAAATAAAACGTATAAATCACTAAATGCCTAAACACTTAAATCACTAAACTACAAAATTTCGATACACCTATAGAGATAATACTTTAAACCGGTAACTCTAAATAATAATTAATAAATCTCATTTTTATTTGTTTTCATTATAATTTAAAAAAATTTATTTTGTTTGTTATGTTATATATATATATATATATATATATATTATAAAATAAATTATGAGTTAAAAATATAATTTATAAAAATAATTTTTAAGCAAAAAATTGATAAGCTTATAAAAAGAATAAAAATTTAAAAATAATTAATTATTATTAAGTAAGCTATTTTGCTTTGCTTTTGAATCATTTTATGTTTTGATATTATATTTTAAGTAATAGCGATCTTATTCATAATAGATTTTTAATTTATTTTTTATATGATTATTAGAATATCTATGAATAAAATTGTTTATATTGAATTTATATGATATATAATTATTATGATTATTATAAATAAATATTGTATTCACTTATTAAAAAAATATAAAAATTATTATATTTTCAATGGTTTTAATCTTAAAAAATTAGAAAAATACAAAGATTAAATTCTTTGTTATTTCTTTTTTAAATAAACCTATAGACCACTAAATGTTTACTTACTTAAATTAGTAGCTCATAAAACCCATAACCCCTAAATACATAAACCTTATAACAACTGTATACTACTTAATAAATAACAAATCTCATTTTTATTTCTATTTTTTATAATTTTAAATATTCATTTTAATTATTTATATTTTAATTTTTAGAAAAATTAATTACAAACTAAATTTCGAGTGAGACTGATATTATTTAAATAAATTATTTTTAATCATAAAAAAATATAAGCTTATAAAAAGATGGAAAAATTTAAAAATTAAATATTATTATTTAACAATATATTTTTATTTGATTTTGAATCATTTTGGGTTATGTAAATATATTTTAATTAATATTTATATTATTAATAATAGTTTATTAATTTAATCTTTGATCATTATTATAATATATATCATTAAAATAAATTATATTGAATTTATATGATATATAATTAATAAGATTAATATAATTATACATGGTATTCACATTTCAAAAGATTTTAAAAATTATTTTATTTTTAAATGTTATAACCTTTGAAAATCTAAAAAAATCAAAAAAATTATTTTTTTTATATAAATATAACCTATATACCACTAAATGCCTAAATACATAAATTACTAAACTCCTAAATGACAAAACCCCTAAATAATCGATCCATTAAACCGGTATACCATATATAATTGTTGGACAATTGTGCTTCGACGGTAGTGAGATTGAGATACTAAAATTTAGAAACAACATAAAACAAACAATATATATATCACAATTCAGCAACCATCCATGATAGAATCAAATAATGAGAAATAAATACCGAAAATAATGTGGTTCACAAGTCATTCAGTACGACTGGCTAAATCCACCAGAAAATGCTAATGCATTACAAATTAAAGAAACAAAAATGTCTTAAAGTATGTAGCATAAAGAATAGTCACGATAAATCCCACAGAGAGAAGAGAGAGAGACGATGAACAATTCCACGGGTCCAAAAACACCCACCCAAAAATCAAATTACAAAACATTTTATATTAAAATTTCTCTCGGTTCATTTAACCGGAGCGGGTCGGATCATAAGACCGGTCAAGCTCTACTCCAATTTCGGCCAGCTGTCCGGTCAGTGAGACCTCCGTTATTGTGCTACTGCTACATCCCCGACCACTTAATATTTCTTTTCTTGTACTTAGATGAAATTATTAAAAAAGAAAAAATATTTGGTAAAACAAACAGATTATCAAAAAATAAATTACATATACAACAATAATAAATCTTAAATTTCATTTTAATTTGTATTCATTATAATTTTAAATATTCATTTTAAATATTTATTAGTTTATTTTTTATATAAATTTTAATTACAAAATAAATAATTAGTCAGACAAATATAATATTAATAATTTACTTTTAAAAAAAATATAATCTTATAAAAAGAAGTAAAAATTTAAAAACAAAAAATTATTATTTAGTAATAAATTTTACTTTGATTTTGAATCATTTTAGGTTTTGTAATTATATTTTAATTTATATCTATAATATTAATAATAGTTTATTAATTTATTTTTTTATAATTGATATCATATATATCAATAAAATTATTTATAATTAGTATATATTATATATAATTATGATGATTATTATTACTAAATATTTTATTCACATTTTAAAAAAATTTTAAAATTATTATATTTTCAAATGTTATAAACTTTGAAAATGTGAAAAAATAAAAAAAATAATTTTTTTGTTAATTCATTATTTAAATTAATCATATAAACCACTAAATCCCTAAATAATTAAATCAATAACTCTTAAATCTTGAAAACCCTAAATAGATAATCATTTTATACCGGTATACCCTAAATAATAAATAATAAATCTCAATATTATTTTTTTCATTATGATTTAAAATATTCATCTAAATTATTTATTCATTTATTTTTATATAATTATTAAATACATAATAAATTGAGTTAGACAAATATAATTTAATAATTATTTTTCATCAAAAAAATATAGATAACCTTTTTAAAAGAAAGAAAATTCAAAACAAAAAATTATTATATAGTAATATATTTTGCTTTATCTCTGAATCATTTTAGGTTTCGTAATTATAATTAAATTGATATCTATCTTATTAATAATAGATTATTAATTTATTCTTTGATCATTATTAGAATATTTACCAATAAAAATATTTATATTAAATTTATATAATATATAAATATAATGTTTATTATAACTAAATATAGTAGTCACTTTTGAAAAAAATTTAAAAATTATTATATTTTCAAAGGTTATAACCTTTGAAAATATCAAAAAATTTAAAAAAAAATAAGTTTTTTGATATTTTTTCAAATAACACCTATAAACCACTAAATGCATACCCAGTTAAATCAGTAAACTTCTAAACCTCGTAATGCCAAAATAGATAAACCATTAAACAACTATATACTAATTAATAATTAATAAATCTAATTTTTAAATCTATTTATTATGATTTTAAATATTCATTTTAATTATTTATTAGTATATTTTTATAGAAATATTTATTACAAAATAAATTATGAGTCTAACAAATATAATTTAAAAAATATATATGCTTATAAAAGAAGTAAAATTTACTAATTAAAAATTGTTATTCAAATATATATTTTACCATAATTTTGAATCAATTTGTGTTTTGTAATTATTTTTTAATTAATATCTATCTTAATATCAATAGTTTATAATTTTAATTTTGATCATTATTATAATATATATCAATAAAATTGTTTATTGAATTTATATAATATATAATTATTAATATTATTATAACTAAGTATTGTATTCACATTTCAAAAAATTTTAAATATTATTATATTTTCAAATGTTATAACCAATGAAAATGATAAAAAATTATAGAAATTTTTTTCACTCTTTTATTTTTTTAAATAAAATGTATAAATCACTAAAAGCCTAAAAATAAAAATTGCTAAAATCCTAAATGAAAAAACCTCTAAATACTTAAACCATTAAACTGGTATACAGTAATAATAAATCATAAATCTCATTTTAAATTTTATACGGTATAATTTTAAATTTTTATTTTAATTATTTATCAGTTTATTTTTATAAAAATATTAATTACAAAATAAATTATTAGTGAGACAAATATAATTTAAATTTAAACAGTATTCCTATATAATAAATAATAAATCTCATTTTTTTGATTATAATTTTAAATATTCATTTTAATTATTTATTTGTTTATTTATATATAAATATTAATTACAAAATAAATTGAGCTAGACAAATAATTTATATAAATTATTTTTCATCAAAAAATTATAGATAAACTTTTTTTTAAAAAAATTTCAAAAAAAAAATTTTTTATATAGTTATATATTTTGCTTTGGATCTGAATCATTTTAGGTTTTTTAATTATATTTTATATGATATCTATCTTATTAATAATAGATTATTAATTTATTTTTTGATCATTATTAGAATATTTATCAATAAAATTGTTTATATTGAATTTACATGATATATAATTTTAAAGATTATTATAACAAAATATTATATTTACATTTGAAAATAATTTAAAAATTATTATATTTTTAAAGGTTATCATCTTTGAAAAGGAGATAAAATCACAAAAATAAATTTTTTGTTATTTTTATTGTTTATATACAACCTATAAACTACTAAATGCCTAAACTCTTGAATCATTAAACTTCTAAACCCCAAAACCATTAAATACTTAAACATTTAAACCATCTTTAAAGGTTTAAGTATTTATAAATAATATATAAATATCTATCAATAAATAATAGTTTATTAATTTATTTTTTGATGATTATTATATTTATATTTATATTTAGTTAATTAATATCTATCAATAAAATTGTTTATTTTTAATTTACATGATATATAATTATTAAGTTTATTATAACTAAATATTGTATTCACATTTCAAAAAAATTTAAAAATTATTATATTTATAAAAGTTATAATCTTCAAAATTGATAACAAATTTGAAAAATAATTTTTTTGTTATTTCATTATTTAAATAAAACATATAAATTATTAAATGCCTTAACACTTAAATCATTAAACACCTAAACTCTTAAATACTTAAACCATTAAACAGATATACCCTAAATAATTAATAATAAATCTCATTTTTATTTGTATTCATTATAATTTTAATATTCATTTTAATTATTTATTAGTTTATTTTTATAGAAATATTAATTGCAAAATAAAATTATGAATGAGACAAATATAATTTAAATAATTATCTTCATCAAAATTATTTATAAGCTTATAAAAAGAATCAAAAATTTAAAAATAAAAAATTATTATTTAGTAATATATTTTACTTTGATTTTGAATCATTTTAGGTTTTGCAAATATATTTTAATTAATATCTATCTTATTAATAATAGTTTATTAATCTATTTTATGATCATTATTATAATATCGATCAATAAAATTATTTATATTGAATTTACATGATATTTAATTTTTATGATTATTATAATTAAATATTGTATTAACATTTGAAAAAAAATTAAAAATTATAATATTTTAAATGGTTATAACCTTGAATATGAGAAAAAAATCATAAAAATAATTTTTTTGTAATTTAATTATTTAAATAAAACCTATAAAGCACAAAATACCTAAATACTTAAATTACTAACTCCTAAACCCTGATACTACTGCACCACACACACATAGCAAGGGACCACAGTACACACGTGCACATATTCTTTTCCATTTTGGTGTAGCATATAGAGGGGCCAGCAAGTTCTAGAAGTAGCCAGAGTATGTGCCACCAGCTTGTAGAGGGCCTCACAAGTAGGCCAGGATATAACATTCAGACAACTGACGAGACCGAGCAAAGTGGTCGGGAATAAACCCATGAGTAGCTAGTAGTGGGTCCCACTAGCCTTATCAGGTAGCATAGAGGGCCACCCAACCATCGCCCAACAGGAGTAGCAGGTAATCCATGATAAATTGGAGAGCCGGAAAAATCCGAAGCATCACCAAGCAGGGCCAGTAAGCAATGGAGTCCAGACCAGCCACACGGGAGCGAAAGATTCAAACTTGTAGTTTAAGTTTGTAGTCTTATTTGTATTTTGGACTTTGTATGCACCATGTACTTGTAGAGACAAATCATGACATACTCACACACACAATCTTGTTTGTTCTCTATGTAGCATGCAATGAGGGCAACTAGACCCATGAGTATCTTTATGTGGGGCCCACTAATGCATTTTGTAAATACACATTAGGCAATGCTACACTCCCAGGAGCAGAATACCCATCTTTATAGCATTTTGTAATTTTACTTGTATTCTAGCTTGGTTGTATGCGTAGATAATTAGACTATGAGATGGACCTCATCACACATGCACACCGATGGATGCTTATTTTTTGATATTTTGTTAGTGCAACATACAGCCACTTCTTGGAGCTCGAGGAGGAAGCATTCTAACCCAAGAGATACTCTTTTGAGGATAATTGGAGCAAAAGAATGTGGAATTCAGAGGTAAGAATAAATTGACAAAGTTCCATAGATATGGACTTGTGGAGTTATGGGTATTCAGTTTGACATGTAGTTTATTGCATAGCAATGACATAGGCAAATGCTTAATGCTGCATATCACACACATGCACAATCTTATATTTGCGTAGTTTTAAAATGGTGCATCATTCAGGTTCATCCAAAAGGCTTGGACAAATCCAAATGGAAAGGACGTGGTGTGCATAATGACTCAATACCAACTCTGAAGTCCGGGAATGCCATGTGATTTTAGTTGTATTCGTACACTTGGAATTATTAGGCATTATGTTTTTTTATGTATTTTATCCATAGAATCATTAAGATGCATATGATTTGGTGGGCTGGCTTAAATTAGTCAGCTTTTTAGTCTCTTGTAAGTTGTGTGCCTAAATGATAAATAAAGTGTGTATTTTCCAAAAAAAAATAACAAAAACAAACCATAAACCCTAAACTTTAAATCCTAAACCTTAAACCATAAACTATAACCCTAATCCATAAACCCTAAATCCTAAATCTCATGTTTTGCACTTTTATAATCATATGACTAAGTGTTAAATTTAAATTGAAATTTTCAAATTTTAGGAATCTCACAGATTTATCTTTTTGTATATGTAACACAAAGTCATGACTCAAGGGGTGAGTTATGGATTCAGTCTCTTTCTTGCTTTAGATTATTGTAGCATTAGCAATGGGCATGATTGCATATTTTGTCTCTAGAACACAAAATCATATCGATGACAATATGGCATAACTTGTGTCTCTCTGTTGAACATATTGTTTTGGCACTAAGAATGATCGTGAATAAAAATTTAATCACTATAATACTAGGTCACTGTATTGGATATAACCATAGCTTTTGCATTTTATCTTTATATTGCAAAGTCATTGCACTATGAATGATTGTAACTTAGGACATTCCTCAAGAGCAAAAGTCATGACCCTAAAAATAGTTAAAGCTCAAGTACTACTCTTTATAACTTTCTATATCTGAAATTCTTGGGATTGGAAATATCACTATGGCTTTTTCTTTTGATTTGTGACCTCAAGTGTCAATATGCAATACTAATATTTTGAGCAATGATTAAAACATTTTATACATTTGAATATGATTCATTTATGCCTTTTTGGGTATTGTGAGCTTGTATACATAACTCATTTAATATAAAAAGAAAGAAATGATACTTTTCATATCAATGAGGATATTAAAATAGGGCTTAGACATGCCAATAAAATAAGTTTCTTGATCCTTGATTGAAAGAGAGCCCATACTTCTTGCCCTGCTCAAACTGCCCCGGGGCTAGTTTGTTCTAATAGGCTATAAGGTGGTTATTTTTTTAGAGGTGAACTATGTTTTAAAAAAATTGTTTTGAGTGTGTGCAATAGAGATATTTTAGAAGAAATTACAATAATCAATATAAATAGCATCCTCAACAACTAGCTATTTCAACACATAGGGGTACAACTTTGGTTTAGCCTAGTGATTCAACATCAAATATGATGAGACATAATAGAGATAAAGTAAAAGCTCCTATGGTTAGAGCTTTATCAATCATTCTAGAGTTGAGAGATGAACAAAATAGATTATTTTAATTATTCAGTATAATTTTAATTTTTATTTTAATATTTTATCATTTTATTTTTATAGAAATATTAATTACAAAATAAATTATTAGTGAGACAGATCTAATTTAAATTAAACCGGTATATCCTAAATAATAAAGAATAAATCTCATTTTTTTTTCATTTTAATTTTAAATATTCAAATTTAATTATTTATTTGTTTATTTTTATATAAATATTAATTACAAAATAAATTATGAGTTACACAAATATATTTTATATAAATTATTTTTCATCAAAATAATATAGATAAACTTTTTAAATGAAAAAAAAATTTCAAAACAAAAAATTATTATATAGTAATATATTTTGCTTTGCTTCTGAATCATTTTAGGTCTTGTAAATAAATTTTATTTGATATCAATCTTATTAATAATAGATTATTAAGTTATTTTTTCATCATTATTAGAATATTTATCAATAAAAATGTTTATATTGAATTGATATGATATATAAATATAATGATTTTTATAACAAAATATTTTATTCACTTTTTAAAAAAATTCTAAAATTATTATATTTTCAAAGGTTATAACCTTTGAAAATGTGAAAAAATAAAAAAAATAAATCTTTTGTTATTTCATTTTTTAAATAAAACCTATAGATCATTAAATGCTTAGATACATAAATCAGTAAGCTCATAAATCCAGAAACCCCTAAATACATAAACCTTTTAATAGCTATATACTACTTAATAAATAAAAAATCTCATTTTTATTTCTATTTATTATAATTTTAAATATTCATTTTAATTATTTATAGTTTAATTATTTTGAAAAATTAATTATAAAATAAATTTCGAGTGAGATAAATAGTATTTAAATAATTTATTTTAATAAAAAAAAATATAAGCTTATAAAAAAAAAATTTAAATTAAATATTATTATTTAGTAATATATTTTGATTTGATTTTGAATCATTTTGTGTTATGTAAATATATTTTAATTAATATTAATATAATTAATTATAGTTTATTAATTTAATTTTTGATCATTATTATAATATCTATCATTAAAATTGTTTATATTGAATTTATATGATATATAATTAAAAAGATTAATATAATTATACATAGTATTCACATTTCAAATTAATTTTAAAAATTATTTTATTGTTCAAGTTTAAAATCTTTGAAAATCAAAAAAAATCTAAATTTTTTTTTTATTTTTATCATATAAATAAAACTTATAAACCACTAAATACCTAAAAACCTAAATTGATAAACTCCTAAATGAAAAAACTCCTATATAATCTAACCATTAAACCAGTATACCACATATAATAAATCATAAATCTCATTTTAATTTGTATTCATTATAATTTTAAATATTCATTTTAATTATTTATTAGTTTATTTTTTATAGAAATATTAATTACAAAATAAATAATGAGCGAGACAACTATAAATTTAATAATTTATTTTTAATCAAAAAAAATATAAGCTTATAAAAAGAAGTAAAAATTTAAAAACAAAAAATTATTATTTAGTAATATATTTTACTTTGATTTTGAATCATTATATATAGGTTTTGCAGTTATATTGTAATTGCTATCAATCTTATTAAGAATAATTTATTAATTTATTATTTGATCAATTTTATAATATCGAACAATAAAATTACTTATATTGAATTTAAGTGTCTTAAAATTATTAAGTTATTATAACTAAATATTATATTTACATTTGAAAAAAATTTAAAAATTATTATATTTTCAAAGGTTATAACCTTCAAAAATGATAAAAAATCACAAAAATAATTTTTTTATTATTTTATTATTTAAATAAAACTTATAAACCACTAAATGCCTAAACATTTAAATCTCTAGATTTCTAAATCCCAAAACCCCCTAAATAATTAAACCATTAAACCTATATAACCTAAATAATAAATAATAAAAATTCATTTTAATTATTTTATAGTTTATTTTTAAAAAATATTAATTACAAAATAAATAATGAGTGAGACATATATAATTTAAATAAATTATTTTTTATGAAAAAAAATATAAGCTTATAAAAATAAACAAAATTTCAAAAATTTAAAATTTTATTTAGTAATATAATTTACTTTGATTTTGAATTATTTTGGGTTCTGAAAATATATTTTAATTAATATCTATCTTATTAATAATAGTTTATTAATTTATTTTTTGATCATCAAAATCATATATACTAATAAAATTTTTTATATTGAATTTACATCAAATATAATTATTAAAATTATTATAACTAATTATTGTATTCATATTTTAGACTAATAAAAAATTATTATATTTTCAAAGGTTATAACCTTTGAAAATCACGAAAATTAATAAAAATAAATTTTTTGTTATTTCATTGATTAAATAAAACCTATAAACACTTAAATGTGTAAAGATATAAATCAATAAACTCATTACCCCCAAAATCACAATACACTTAAACCATTAAATAGTTATAACTTAAATAATTAATCATAAATCTCATTTTTATTAGTATTCATTATAATTATATATATACATTTTAAATATTTATTAGTTTATTTTTATAGAAATATAAATTAAAAATAAATTAATAGTGAGACAAATATATTTTAAATAATTTTGTTTTCATCAAAAAATATATAAGCTATAAATGGATAGAAAAATTTAAAAATTTAAAATTAATATTTAGTAAAATATTTCACTTTGATTTTGAATCATTTTAGGTTTTGTAAATATATTTTAAACAATATTTATCTTATTAATAATTGTTTATTAATCATTTGTATGATCATTATTATAATATATATCAATATAATTATTTATATTGATTTTACATGATATATAATTATTAAGATTATCATAACTAAATATATTATTAACAATTAAAAAAATTTAAAAATTGTTATAGTTTCAATGGTTATATCCTTCAAAAATGAGAACAAACAACAAAAATTTTTTTTTGTTATTTTATTTTTTAAATAAAACCTATAAACTACTAAATGTCTAAACACTTTAATAATTAACTTCTTAGATCCCAAAACTCCTAAATATATAATCTTTTAAACCTGTATATTTTATCTTATTAATAATCATTTTATTTAATATCTATATTATTAATATATTTTACTTTGATTTTAAATTATTTTACGTTTTACAAATACATTTTATTTAATATCTATCTTATTAATAATAGTTTATTAATTTATTTTATTATCGTCATCATAATATCTATAAAAAAATTATTTATATTGAATTTACATAATATATAATTATTTAGATTATTATAACAAAATAATATTTTAACATTTTAAAAAAATTTAAAAATAATTAAGTTTTCAAAGGTTATAACATTTGAAAATAAGAAAAAATAAAAAAATAAATTTTTTGATGTTAGATTTTTAAAATAAAATATATAAACCACAAAATACGTAAATTCTTAATGACTAAACTCCTAAACCCCGAAGACCATAAATATATAAGCCTTTAAATTAGTATATTCTAAATAATAAATAATAAATCTCATTTTTATTAGTATTCATTATAATTTTAAATATTCGTTAAATTATTTATCAGTTTATTTTTATTGAAATATTAATTACAAAATAAATTATTAGTGAGATGGATATAATTCAATTAATTTATTTTTCATCAAAAAAATGTAAGATTATAAAAAGAGGCAAAATTTTTAAAACAAAATAGTATTATTTAGTAATTTATTTTAATTTAATTTTGAATAAAATTTAGATATTGCAATTATATTTTAATTTATATCATTCTAATTAATATTGATTTATTTATTTATTTATTTATTGATCATTATTTTAATATCTATTAATAAAATTATTTATATTGATTTTACATTATATATAATTATCAAGATTATTATAACTAAATATTATATTCACATTTAAATAAAAATTAAATATTTTATATTCAAAGGTTATAACCTTCAAAAATTAGATAAAATCACCAAAGGCATAAACACTTAAATGATTAAACCCCAATACACCGAAATACTTAAACCATTAAACCTTTATATCATGAATAATAAATAATACATCTCAATTTTATTTGTATTCATTATAATTTTAAATATTTATTTTAATTATTTATTTGTTTATTTTTATAGAATTATAAATTACAAAATTAATTATGAGGAAAACAAATATAATTTAAATAATTTATTTTTAAAAACAAAAATATAAACTTAAAAAAAGAGCAAAACATTAAAAAAATTATTATTTAGTAATATATTTTACTTTGATTTTGAATAAATTTAGATTTTGAAAATTTATTTTAAATAATATCTATCTTATTAATAATAGTTTATTATATATTTTTTGATCATTATTATAATATCTAGCAATATAATTTTTTATATTGAATTTAAATGACTAATAATTATTAAGATTATTATAACTTAATATTATATTTACATTTGAAAAAAATTTAAAATTTTTTATGTTTTCAAATGTTATAACCTTTGAAAATGTGAAAAAATATCAAAAATAATTTTTTTGTTATTTCATTGTTTAGATAAAACCTATACAGCACTATATGCCTAAAAACATAAATCACTAAACTTTTAAATGATAAAACCGTTAGATACTTAAACCATTAAATTGATATACATTAATAATAATTCATAAATCTCATTTTAATTTTTATTCAGTATAATTTTTAATTTTAATTTTAATTATTTAACAGTTTATTTTTTTCGAAATATTAATTACAAAATAAATTATTAGTAAGATAGATATAATTTTAATTAAAACGGTATACCCTAATTAATAATGAATAAATATCATTTTTTTCATTATAATTTTAAATATTCATTTTAATATTTATTTTTTTATTTTTATATAAATATTAATTACAAAATAAATTATGAGTTAGACAAATATAATTTATATAAATTATTTTTCATCAAAAAAATATAGATAAACTTTTAAAAAGAAAAAAAATTAAAAACAAAAAATTATTATATAGTAATATATTTTGCTTTGATTCTGAATCATTTTAGGGTTTTTAATTATATTTTAATTGATATCTATCTTATTAATTATAGATTATTAATTTATTTTTTGATCATTATTAAAATATTTTTCAATAAAAATGTTTATATTGAATTTATATGATATATAAATATAAATATTATTATAACTAAATATAGTATTCACTTTGAAAAAAATTTAAAAATTATTATAGTTTAAAAGATTAAAATATTTGAAAATGTCAAAAATAAAAAAAAATAATTTTTTTTTGTTATTTCATTGTTTAAATAAAACCTATACACCACTAAATGACTAAGTAATTAAATCACTAAACTACAAAATTTCGATACCCCTATATAGATAATTCTTTAAACAAGTATACCCTAAATAATAATTAATAAAACTCATTTTTATTTGTTTTCATTATAATTTAAAAAATTAATTTTGATTGTTTAGTTTTTTATGTATATATATATATATATTAATTATAAAATAAATTATGAGAATAAAATATAATTTATTAAAAATATTTTTCATCAAAAAATATATAAGCTTATAAAAATCATAAAAATTTAAAACAAATAATATAATTTAGTGATATATTTTGTTTTTCTTTTGAATAATTTTAGGTTTTGATATTATATTTACGTAATATCAATCTTATTCATAATAGATTTTTAATTATTTTTTGATCATTATTAGAATATCTATCAATAAAATTTTTTATATTGAATTTATATGATATATAATTATTGATTATTATAAATATATATTGTATCACTGTTGAAAATAAATTTAAAAAGTATATATTTTCAAAGGTTATATCTTAAAAAATGAGAAAAATAATAAAATAAATTTTTTTGTTATTTCATTTTAAAATAAAACCTATAGATCATTAAATGCTTACTTACTTAAATTAGTATGCTCATAAACCCCAAAACCCTAAATACATTACCCTTTTAATAGCTATATACTACTTAATAAATAATAAATCTGATTTTTATTTCTATTTATTATAATTATAAATATTAATTTAATTATTTATAGTTTAATTATTTAGAAAAATTAATTACAAAAAAAATTTCGAGTAAGACAAATATTATTTAAATAATTATTTTTAATCAATAAAAAATATAAGATTATAAACAAGGAAATATTTGAAAATTAATTATTATTATTTATAATATATTTTTATTTGATTATGATTCAATTTTGTGGTATGTAAACTTATTTTAATTAATATTTATATTATTAACAATAGTTTATTAATTAATTTTGATCATTATATACTATCTATCATTAAATATTTATATTGGAATTTATATGAAATATAAATAGTAAGAGTTAATTAATTATACATTGTATCACATTTCAAAAAATTTTTAAAATTTTTATTTTCAAAGGTTATAAACCTTTGAAAATCAGAAAAAATCAAAAAAAATCAAAAAAGAAATTTAAATTTATTATATAAATAAAACCTAAACCACTAAATGCATAAAAACATAAATGGCTAAACTCCTAAAGGATAAAACTCCTAAATAATCTAAACATTAAACTAGTATACCATATAAATAAATCATAAAATCATTTTAATTTGTATTCATTAAAATTTTAAATATTCATTTAATTATTATTAGTTATTTTTTATAGAAATATCAATCACAAAATAAATAATGAGTGAGACAAAATAATTTAATAATTTATTTTTTAATCAAAAAACTAAGCTTATATAAGAAGTAAAAATTTAAAACAAAAAATTATTATTTAGTAATTATTACTTTGATTT